>DWHS01000231.1:0-10146 GCA_018247935.1 Trogonoptera brookiana
ACGTAATGCCATTAGCGTATTAAAAGATTAACACGCTTGTTGGCATAAATACTCCGGCCCAAGGGAATTCCTTACATTTACAGGTTTTTTTATGGCTAATAACACTCATCTTCAATTTCACATGGTGTTAAATGACTATATGGCCGTGGAAGGTGAATCTCTGAATACTTTTCCTCTCATATATCGATAGTTGGAACACGGCAATACTGTTACACTATAAATTTACAATATGATTGTAATAGCTATTTAGACGGGTTCGAAATAACTGCCTCCATCTAAACTACTAAATATGTGGTCTACGAATCTATTCTAGGACCTCCAGGACAGAGGCAGTCAAATCAATTATTTTGATAATTTTCGCCTATACTCCCGCTTTTCTAAATACCACTCTCATATTACGAATATATATTGTTAGTATTGTATTCTGCCTGCATTAAATAAATACAAAATATCAATTTATTTTTAAATACAAAACGTTTTCTAGTTTGAAAACTTAAGCGAAAAGCCTTTTCAAGGATTCCCAGAAGGTATTATTGCTATGTAATATGAAGATAAGAAATGTAGTAATAAATAACAAATCGTTTCTCTTATACATTATACACTGCGAACTGAATTTAAATTATATGTTTTAGTCCTTACTAAGTACATCTCTGACATCCTACGTGTAAATTATATTGTTTGAAGGACCTAATCGCGTGTTAATATTCATAAGTCTCTTGTCATACATTCGCGAACAGTCAACGTTTGTTTCAAACAATGGCAGTGCACAATGCACCAGAGCGATGCGATCCGTTTCATTATGCACGGCGTTGTATGATGTGGCCACGTAATAAAATTCAATGTATAATCCTCAACTGTATCGTGGAGTAGTATGTCAATGCCAAGAGTCCCTGGTTTGAGTTTGGTTTTCGATAGGATGATTCTTAAACCCGCTTTTCTAAATACTACATATTACGAATATATATTATTAGTATTGTATTCTGCCTGTTGATATTGTCATCTGTACTATTTTAAATTGGGGTCGAGTCTTAGCCTATTGTAAATAAAGAAGTAGCGGCACTATAATGTATGCGGCACATATATTATGTATATATGAACAACATTTTTGAAATCCTCTTAAAATATATTAAATACGCCATCTCCATGAATTAAAACAAACAACATATAAGAAATGTAAATCAGAAGCACTCACTCACTATATTTTATTAGCCTTATGTTAGTCATATAATATCTAAAAGTAGTTCAAAACATGTAAAATACTAGTGAACTGATTGTATAATGTATTGTATGTTATAAATTCAATTAACCATTATTTATTGGCTGTTCTGTTATTCCCTATGTTTATTTCAGTGTCATTCTGGCAAACATCTCACAGTTCCAACTAGAAATAGATTAACATATAGTACACAGATGATATTTTAAGATAGTTGTAACATAATAACATATAATAAAAATGCTAAAGCAGACCATTTACATGCATTTCGTGTTTGATATCTACAATCATCATATATCATGTATCGACGAGTCTTGAATGTATGCAAGTTAATTTAAGCGTTCTACAAGGCTTCTCGGACGAGGGTCAACGACACTCACTTCGATTTTTTTCATCTACGTAACAAGTCAGCATATGAATCATATATTGTTAATCCACAGATTGAGCTGTCCATCTCGCACACAGACACATAACTAACAATTTGCGAAAACTAGTCGCAGAATCATTCGTATTTTGCATGTATTTGTTTTTTTTAATCAATGAAGCCACAAAACTAATACAACGTTAACCTAATGTTGATATCCTAGGAAATTACAATGTGGCGCTAGTTAGGATGATATATACTGCACAATGTTCTGCTCGTCAGCCCTAGTAATTTCACTAGCCTCCAAAACCTTTCAAACCGCGACACAGTAATATTTGCTCACTATCGTCTGATAAGAGATACTTACCTAGACCGTCCCGAATATCAAAGACCTATTACCAGTAATAATACAATGTGATTACATCACGAAAATGTTGGACTTTTTTATTATAAAGAAATCTAATATTAAAATAAAATCACAGGTTTAAAAAAACTATGGGCAGAGACTACCTCGATCAACTGTTATGTTGATTTTTATGTTTTTTATAAAATTCATTGAATTTTTATATAACGGCTTTATATTCATTTCAGATTTCTTTCTAAAGACTAGATTTTCATTTCGATTGCTAAATGAATATTTATATAAAGGTTTAAAATATAAAAAAAAACCAATGGCAGCAAACTTAAATATAATTTTTGTATTATCTAAAAAGCATTGTGGATACCTCTATCTAGTTGACATTGTATCTAAGTAGTTTTTAATTGCATGACGGCTACTAACTACAGCCACTGGTTTAAGTTGATATATAGTATTTAAGGCAAGTGACTTATAAATAATTGTTCTTTAGCCCTATAGTGAGATATTTTAGCCTGACTATATAAAAAAAATATTTAGCCTTGGATTTTTATTTGGGTATAAATAAAAATATATTTCGCCCGACGGTTGAATTCGTTTTTAGTAATTTATTATGCACAATACGAGAAAAGGTGTTTGCTGGTTTGCCGTCGGCGTTTGTAGCTCACATTATTGCATTAGCCTTTTTGAGGCTCTTACAAAAAATATTCACGAATTTATTTCAATTCATGCCTTAGGTTAAAAGCGAAAATGCTTTTAGTTACAATGTAAGTTTTATTTTTGCGATGTTTCTTTTCACTGTTGTCATAGTATTAATTACGTAAACAAATATTTAATAAGGTTGTGTTGCGATACAAGTATAAAAACGTTACTTAATATCAGCATTCTTTTTTAGTCTTTAAATCAAGTACGTTGAGGAGAGATACATGACTCCATGACATGAGTCTTACACCTTCTGCTAAGCTTACACTGTAATAAGTTATCTACTAATGGCTGTGACGAGAAACGATAAAAATGTCGTTAGAAACGAACTAGATAAACGCAAACTCCGGTCTCTTCTAGACGAGCTTCGAACAGGTTGATGTATAATCACTGTGCTGTCAAATTAGCGAAGGAAATATGCGTAGTTGTTACACACATAACCTCCTTTTACGTTTGTGTAAATATGTGAGATTACAGCAGCTGAACGGAAATCCATCCACGTTTCATTAAAGTGAGGAACTGATATTAATCACATAATTTATGTATAGCAAAGTATACCAAATATAACTGGTTTGCATCGTCACTTATAATATAGTTACACACGTTAGTTTAATACAATTATCAGAGATAATATTTTTTCTAAATATACTATTAATAATAAGAAAATAACAAAGTTTTATTTTGAATATTCATTTCTATTAATTTATAATCGATCTTGATTTTGATATTTTTTTAATAGAGAAGAGACCTGAAGTTTTGTCCCGTAAAGATCTTAAATATTATTTAGTCTGGGGTAAAAAAAACAACATGCAAAATTTATTTTATACCTGTTATAAGTTTCCGTTTTAAACTTTGCGTTTTAGGTTTTTTGCGAAAAAATATCATTTATATGAGAATGAGATGTGTTTGGTGCATAATAAATATATTCCCAGCGTATGGTGATAGGTTTAAAGTCTTTATGAGTTTTTGATAAATATTAAGCATGGAAAAGTATATCGAACAAATGGCTGATGTAATCTTTGCATTCGTTATCGTTGGAAGCAGTTTGGATTTAAAAAATCGATACCTATTACATTCTGAGTGTGTGGTATGGGAACAATATTTTTTTACACCATTAGTACGAGTGGTGCGGCTCGACGGCTAATGGAGTATTTCGCGCTGGGAATGCGTGATCAAAGTTAATTAGCATAGCTTCGGTTTTCTGGCGGTGCCGTATATAAAACCTCTAGAATTAACAAAAACATTAAAGCAATTTATCTGATTGCCGAGATAAATTCCCAAGGAGATCCCAATCGCGCCATAATGTCAATTTGTATTTGCTTAGGTCGGTCGGCGAAGGGCAATCTCGCGGGACATTGGTTTGTTGAACCCGTCTGAGAATTTCTTACTGTTATGATTTTGTTATTTAATTCTTAAACACCACACATGATATATTTTTTTGTATTGTCTCGATGAAGTGACGAGTCGGGCAGGAAGTTTACCTTTAAGATAAGCCGTGCTTTTGTTCATAATTATGTGCCGCTAGTTAGGATGAAAACATTGCATTACATTACCACCTCGTGTCAAATCTTTAGTACCGTTACTTCTAACAATTTCATTTGTCACAATACCCTTTAAATCGGTACATTGAGTGTGTGTGAAGAAGAAGTGATTGCATATTAACGGTAGAAATATGCACTGCGGCGGTACGATCTGCATCCAGCAGTAAACTTCTAAACCGGTACGATTTCAAACAAACCGTATTTTAGACCAACATATGTCTCATACCTAACTTAATTTATGAAAATTCTAAGATTACCAACTGATTACGTTTTAACTGGCTCAGCTATGCAGTGGCTACACCGATTCCGAGCCTACAAGGTGTGGAGTATAGTGGTGAATAGTTTTCTAGCTATTGTGGCTAGCTATCACTCACTTATTGTGTATCTGCTACTATAACAGTATTGCTGTGTCCCAGCTGTCAATATTTGAGAGCCAAAGTATTCAAGGCAAGCACGCTTTACTTTCTTTGGTCCCCATTGTCACCTAATACCATATAAAATTGAGGTCAATTGTTGATAATAATAAAGACAACACCTTCTAAAATAGTTTTCTTTTTGGTGTAAGTATCTATTATATATAAAAACTCGTTATTAAAATGTAACAAACAGATACTTAGATTTTACTTAATTTTATATAAACTTGGATTTTCCAAACATATATACCGGCTGGTTTAAAATATTAGAATTAAAATATCGACATCTTTATTAAGGTACATTAATGTAGTGATTGTGAAATCAGTGATTATCTTAACAAGTGCTTGTTTCACGCCTCCATTGTGATAAGCAAATATGAATTGAGTTTTATCATAATATAATCAAAGTGCACGGGCATCAAAGGGTATGTCATTATGGACACTGTATAAGGATATGCAAGGACCTCAGCCGCTTTGCAAGCGGCGTGGATGTCGAGGCGTGAATTATCGCCGCTCATTATCAGTTAACGATTTATTTTCCGACGCGGCGAACCCTTTGAATTAATTTAAAAGGTTGGACTCGCCTCAGCCATATATTTCATACTACTGGCTTAATCAGATACGTTATCTCTTGGGAGACACATTGTGTACGATGTGCTCTTTAAAGTTGCTTTAAATATGCAAATGTTTCACTCACTTTGTTGCTCCCGTTTCCAGGCCGTGCAAATTTTAATAATTAGTTCGCACAGAGATTGAGACGAGTTTATCATGACGATGTTTGTGCCATATCCACTTCTGATAACTGCACAAGGCAATAACATTTGCAACTAATATTTATGATTATACTTAAAAAATCAATAGACTGAAAACCGTGTAAAATTAACGAAATTATAACAAGAGTTAATGATACTTAGATAGGTTTGTATAATACTTATCTAACGATTCGGCTGTGGCGTATGAAACAGTATGATGATTTCACAATTAGTCACAGCAGATTTGGTTAATGGAAACAATGGTGAAATGGTCGCATGGTCTGCATCACATATTCATGGTATGTGTCGAGAAGTTAATTGGCGTTGATTAGCAAGTGCGTGACAGGAAAAGCTGCTCAATTACGTACAGATCGCGCTCAGCACCACCGCTTCTTGGAACCGACAATTACATGGTTGCGTCATGGAATGAGCACTGTGTTAGAAAAAACCGATGGATTATTTGTGTGACATTAATCTACATATAAGTCCCTAATGGTGTCGAATAATGCAATAACTCGCAAGACGCAGTTTCACGATAACCATTATGTATAACTTTTATAGTACCTCAAACACCCGACTGTTTATAGTATACTAAAATGTTCAATTTATGTTTAATTAATACAAAAGTTCTCTCTTGCTGTAAACAACCCAAAGAACCATGTATTATTTTTTAATGGTCTCTAACGAGAGTAATAACTTTACTAATAAGACTTAAGTCTCGAAATGAAAACTAATTTGATGTAATGTTGACACAACTTCGAGAGGCGGTAACTTTATACAAACCGTAAAATGACTGAACTGAAACTAATAAACGATAATTAATACAATGTCTCGAGAAGACGACAAAGTTAAATAAAGTTAAAATAATCACATCATATTAATTTTCTGTAGCACGCCGCTGTTTAAGTAGCACTTAAGTTCTTAAGTGTATCAGGAATCGTTTGTGCAATAAATAATAAGTCTACTTAGACGTAACATTTCCACCATTTATTGATCTTACTTTATACTTTATTGTACATAAAAATGGACACAAAATATACATAAAGCTTGCACTTATGTATTATATATGATCGATTTTTTGTGTTTAATAATATAAATATGATTTCAAAATTAGCTGAGTAAGGAAATACAACAAAAAAATATAATACATGAAAACACATTTTATAAAGTATAATATGTATTAAAATAAACAAATATTGTAATAGAATCAATGAGAGAATTTTTATAATATTTTGTTTCTACATTTTAACTTTGCTACTTCATAATAAGTCCTGTTATACTTTACTACACTTCCGAACCGAATCTAAACTTAGTAAATGGTCTTAAAACATATGCGTTGTAATTCGAGAAAATGGCTGCTTACATTAATTTTAATTATCGAGTAATAAATGGAGCGGTTTTATGGTTAATACCGGGCGCGGAGATAAAGCAAAAGTGTGCTTGTGTAATTTGTTCAGGATTGCCATTGTTTGTATGAAATTTAATTAGTTCGTCGCGACCCGAATAATCTTTTTCATCAACTCACATTTATGTATCACATTAACTTTATGTATACATAATAGGACATTTCGTAGACTGTAGTTGTATGATTTTTTTAACGCACTCTTATGTGATTAATGTCGCATATAATAACATTTCTTCGATTGTTATTATTTTTGCATCCTTTATATTAAACATGATTACCTTGCATGGATTGGATTATTGATGATAACATTTACAACTTTCGAATCGTAAAACGAAATAATTATTTTACTGTTGATTTAATACTATTTGTAAAGACAGGGTAGAATATGTTCATCGCCACTAATGCTTGGCAGATTCCACTGTGACTGTTACCAGCATACAGCACTGGATAATTCCGAATAAAACTTTAAAATGGATATAAATATCACGTAATGATTTAATAGATATTGTAAAATGGGAAAGGAAGGAGTGATATTTTAAAATGCTGCTGTGTATTCGCAAGTGCGTATATGTATTCGTTCGTAGAAATGAATGTAGTGTATAATTCTAAGTTACGCCTGATGACAAGTGCATGACGGACGATATTAATGCTGGTGACATCAGTGATGCACCCGGCGCACTGTGCGTGCATCCGTGTACGAAGCTCTATGTACTATTACTGCCATAGACACATTACGAGACTGGATTTGACTTATCAATCTGGTTAATACGTCACATGGGTCTACATGTACCACACTGTAATATTATTCTTACTTGCGAGTTAATTTTAATGTTATATTTTCTTCTTTCAGGTACGCCACCTTAAATAATTTATATGCCGTTTCACATATGGTCTGTATTGCTAACTGTAACCATTTCTTAATAATATAAATAAGTAGATTGGTATCTATAGTCGTAATTTAAACTCCGTATCTTAAGAAACATCGTACAAACTTACCAACGTATTATATAAAAAGAAGGTTAATAAATGAATAGTTGATATATGATCTGAATGTTCCGGCGGTTTTCTTTATACGTCGTATTAAGAAATGAAATGTTTTGAAGGTGCTTAGTAAATACGAATTGGCTTTCATATATTTATATATAACGGCCGCTTTGAACTGAAATGGTTAAATGTAGTTCCCCACAGAGCAAGTCGACGCAAATGTAGTGTCTTTATATTTTATAACGCTGAGAGCTTGTTTATGACTCGCCTTTGTTCCTGGCCGTGTTGCTCTCAGAGAATTTGAAATGTAGAATTGTGGGAAATAATATTTTTATACGTATTTCGTTTATAATAAATATATTTAAAATGTAGATTTCAGTTCGTACTTTTGTTGTCTAACTACATACAAAGAAGTATTTATGAAGAAAACATTTTCACGTTAAGGAAACTATTAGATTTTCTGTTTTTGTGTATTTTTTTGTAGGGTTATAAAGTGTATATTATAATATAAATATCTAAAAGGTGGCTAATGTATATTAAAATAAACTATTGAAATTACTATTAGTTACATTATTCAAATGTTTTAATCGGTATTTTATTTGATGTACATTTAAATATACTTTAAAGATTAACTTGAAGAGTAGTAGCACTGAAACTTAAGTAGCTTTCGGCTTTCGTGTCAAAATAAGGCGTCTCTCCTTATCTTTGCAAAACCTTTTAGTCTGGTCTTCAAGATCTAACAGTTAGTTACAATCTGTAAGATTCATACATATATTTACACTTAGCCTTTTTTTTCATTAAATAGTTGAAACATAATGAAGTTGAAGTAGTAGATAGTGTAGACAAACAAACTCTTTCATATTGTAAGAATTCTTTGGATTGTAACATATCGACATCTTTAGGTCCCACTGAAGGCATCTAGCTTTCCTTAAGACCTAACTTCATTTAGTAAACTTTGTTTACTCCAAGATAATACTGAGTTCAATGCAAGTAACATTCTTAAAATAAACTGTGGGAGTACTTTCAAAATTATATTAATATACAGCAGAAGTATATAAGTTTTATATAGAGAAGTCAACTACAGAACAATAGGAATATTAAAAACGATTTATACAATTTTGCATGATTACAATGAATTGTAATTTTTTATCACTTATACGAAGAGTCGGAATTGAAATTGTTAATAATTGACTGAGACGCTATACACGTATATAATTTTTCGTTCGACTTGCCTTTTTCTACGAAATATCCAGCATTTTTAAAGTATAAATTAAGGGAGTGGAAATGTTCGAATGGTGGAAGGGAAAATTTAATAAAACATTCCACTTATCTGTTGGAGACGCGTCGAGAAGTAATTATTCGAAACGAGTGCAAGCCGGCGCCGGGCGCCGTCGCAAGGAATTTAACGAAATATCGGCGGAACTCCCAACGTTCATCCTAAGGATAACGAGATCGAAGATGGAGCTCAGATGTGTCCAATAATATTACTATTTGTAGCGGACTAATACAGAATTATTACTTCGGCAAACTTTTTCCATTTACGCCTAAAGGATAAACGATTTCGATTTATGTAACTGTAGGAAATAACGCGTACGTAATAAATACCTTTGTTCAATTTTATGTTATTTAGATTTTGATCTTTGCTTTAACTTTACAAGTCTTCTAATGATACTTGATTAGTATTTGTTATTAGGAGATATATTATTTTAAAAAAAATAGTTAGTCGGTGTAATAATAAGACCTACAATTTTTGGGTAAAAATAAGACAAATAAATATTATTGAAAAACTTTCATTTCAAGTAGTTATCAATAGTTGTCTTTGTTAACATATTATTGTAAGTTAATTTTTGAATACTTAGATAAATGTAAAAACAAATTTCTTTCTTATAAATTTTATATAATTTTTACTACGTTCGGTTGTAAAATTCTAACAATTGAAAAAATTTTCGCTATATCCTATCTAAACTGCGATTGTTGCTAAAACAATACATATATATTAGTTAAAAATTTATCACCTAAGATATTTATATTAAAATATATACCTTGGTGACTTACATTAGTATATAGTGAAATGTATTACTTTTTTTTATAATAAAAAACTGAAAAGTTATAGTATTCGTTTCGTAATTAACTCGACTGACTCCAACGCCGTATTTATTAAAGGAAGGGTTTATACTCAAACATTTCCTTTGCATATTTAATACATTTGTGAGACAATAAGATATTATTTTAAACCTTAAGTGATGAGGTTAACACGAGGCTCTCTATCAGCATCACATCTTGAAAACTATAATATAGATCTTCTTATTATTTAACTTTATTAATCAGGACAAGATTGTATTTTTATGGCGATGGATAATCAGTTTCAGTACTTACGGCTCCTTATCAAAGAAGTCAGAATACTATATTTATTACAC
>DWHS01000232.1:0-10138 GCA_018247935.1 Trogonoptera brookiana
ATTCAATATACGCGTAAATATATATATTAAAATTTGCATTTTAACATACACCATACATTTTTCTGTAGCGGTGACGATTTTTGAATAGATATTTTACTGCTGAGGGAAGTCAGGGTTACGTGGTGATTTTTAGGTCACTAAAATCACATTGGTGGTCATTCTCTAAGTTTAGTGAGGAGATGAGTTCTGCTTTAGAGACTACCGCGCGAATTTTCGATACATACCCCAACCATTCCAACTGGAGAGATTTTATATGTTGATGTAATATAGTTTCATTGAACATTTGATTGGACATTGCTGTTTCTATTTTATTCATTAATGAAGGACCTGCGAAAAAAAAATACTTATATAGTCGAACGTTTCAAAACTACATTAACACCTTTAATGATTTCATTGCAAATTGAAATCATAACTTTAAAATAATAGGCAGTAATCAATGTTTACTGAAGGTATTAGAAATATTTAGATAAGCCATGGATTCTTAACGCTTTTTGAAAAACCGCCTTTCTTAACAGTAAAAAAAATCCAACGTGCCGAAATATATGTTATTATACATATTATTTATATCATATTTGAGAATAATCACAAAATAAAATTAATTACTAAACAATAATAATACTTTAGCGTAGGACATTCGTAAAGTAATGTAATAATAATACCATATGGTATATTTTTCTTAAGACAAATAATGTACATTAAAATTTTATAATTTATTCTCCATAATTATTTTTCTATAACACATTTCTGTAATATACTTTAATATTTCTATAGCAACTTGTTATTTTATATCATTTTATTATAAATGTTAACATTTCTAATGCTGTACATGCCAAGTTAAGCACATAAAAAACAAATATTTTCTTATTTATCTTCTATTTTTTATTAAGACATTTGTAAGTGTTTATTATGGATAGAACCGTTGGCAATAATAAAAGCTTATTGCTATTGCTTACATTTAGCAGGCAATGCACCCGACCATTTACACACAAAATTGCGATTTCCATTTTCTTCTAAAATGCAAATCTTGTCTACGTGTACATCATTGACATTCCCGCTTTTTATTTTACGATGCGCAGTATCATTTGAAACTGGACACAAACATAATAAGCCCTTTATGATGTTGTCGGCGTTATTATTATTTGAAATTACTACAATCTGTAAACAAATTAATAGTTTTTAATAAGATATCGATAAATGGCGATTGTTTATTGCTAAAACAAATATGAAGGCTTTTCTATTTGTGGTAAATTACACATCTATAACTACGAAATGCTAGTTATGTTCAATGTGTATAAAGTGCCTAAGCTCTTTTCCACGAACTTGAAGGTTCTTGCTTCATAGCGGTGTTTTTTAAATCTCGCTAGCTACCATAATATTGGAAATCAGCCTTAAAGGCATCGCTATATTCCAACTGTTGACGTATGAGTATTTTGAATACTTTCCAGCCTCAACATCATATTAAAGTGAGGCTGGGCTTACCCTCGCAGATATTAAAAACATTTTTATTTGACTTGTCCCACTGCTTTTAAAAAGATATATGTTTTTAATGACAATATACATTTAAAGCAATACTAACTTCAATTCCTATCAGCACACAATACAGTAGGACCCTGAATATTGATTTGCTCAACATATTTTCTAAAGACCTCAGTGATACATCAATATTGTTGTTCAATATACAATTGTTATCTTGGAAGACTGCATTGTGTAATGTTTTAGGATAAACTTTATCCAGTAGGTCTTTACTTGTGTATAAAGTTTCTGAATATGTAAGTGCTCCTGTTTTAAGCATCCAAGTGAAATGGGAATGTAGTCTTTTGAAGACATTTTCATCACCTATAAAGTAAAATGTTAAAATATTACTGTTATCAAAATTTCATTATAAATTTTGGCAGTGTGTAGGGATTGCTTTTTTTTAATGTAACAAATTTGTTATCTCGCTCCACTGCATTCATCCGAGTTCGAAGGTGCCTTACTTGTAGAAAGCATTTCTGTCCGACAGCATGGTGGTTAGAATATTTTGGATGAATTCTGTTTAGCAGGGGCTTCCTGTCACTGATAATGGACTTTTAAAAAGTAAGAATATTTGTCAACTTAAAATACAAATGACACACAAGTAAAACTAATGTTTACTTAAAACATCTTTCTTTCACATTTTCATTTATTTATTTAAAATTATTTGCAAACTTTAAAAGAGAACAATGTATAAACTTAATGTGTAATGGGTATCTTCACAGGTCAATCTCCAATGTAAAAAGAATATGAAGATGGAATTTTGATGAAGAAAATAATCTTTATTTTGAGTGTCACGTAAATTCCTCGTAGTATTTATAAACAAAGTACTATAGTAATATTGAATGATTAAAATTAATATGAAATGGTTACCCGTTAACTGTATTAAAGACCTTGACTGCCCAAAATCATTCCTTCCAGTCTTTAGCCTTAATGCTCTTTGGGAACATATACTTTGTTCTTTATCATATACCACTTCAGCTAACTGTTGAAGTTCTTTTGATATTTTCTACAAGAAATGCGGTTCAAAGTATTTATTTCATTTAATTGAAAAAAATTACAAATTATTTTTTACCCTACTTAAAATAATATAACAGATTTTTATTTCATCAAAATTTTGACATAAAGTAAATGGTTACTAACACAGTTTCAAAAATATTTTGTTTTTATATAAAGGGTTTACAATAATTTCAGTAGGATTATTCATAATAATAAATGAAATACCTGCATATGCTCAGAAAGCACAGTAGTAAGATTCAAAAGAAGCATCTTGTCTTTCATTAGTACTACAATTGAGAACCACCTCTTCAACCCACGAGCTCTTGTATCTTTCACTTGGAAC
This sequence comes from Trogonoptera brookiana, assembly GCA_018247935.1. Taxonomy (NCBI): domain Eukaryota; kingdom Metazoa; phylum Arthropoda; class Insecta; order Lepidoptera; family Papilionidae; genus Trogonoptera; species Trogonoptera brookiana. Next base: position 2,855 of record DWHS01000232.1, read on the forward strand.
ATTAGGCTTAAAACATGACCAAGGGTGTCACTGAAGTAAATCACACCACCTTCTTTACTCCAACTTACCTAAACATATTATTTTCATTGAAACTAATTATGACTATAATTACTTATAACCAATTTTAAGCAACGTAGCGCTTACAACATTACGATTTAGATAATATGTGCAATTCTTAAAATTAACGTTTATTTAAATAATATAAATAGGAGAATGTATACCAACTTCACATGTAATACTCCTCACGGCTGCTTGACGCAAAAATGCATTTATTTCTACATTTGGTACAGACTCCCTACTGCAGTATATCGTTCCATCCTCATCACGAGACACAAGCACTGTTTCTGAACCTAATGAAGTGCACCCACTACATTGAACTGAACCTTTGGAAGACTCAGTTGTATGGTTTTCTTCGTCAGTAGTAAATGTACAAAACAGCGGCCGCGGGCCATGAGCTTCGCAAAAATGGCATAGTCCAATAATTGCATTCATGCTTGATGTAAAATAATTTTCATTATCTTATTATTTGCCATTATATTATTTTGACACCTAATGAGACATAAATGACAATCAGCTGTGACATTTTTTTTCAGTCGAAGGTTAATTGCCGTACGTCATAAAGCTTACCAATTTTTTTAATGTAACTGTGATGTTAATATAAATAATTCATACATAAAAAGTAAGGTATATTTGCTAAGCTAAACGCTATTAAAATTACTCAAAAACAAATGTTCAAATTTATGTTAAACAAATATTGCACTAGACATAAATTAATGGTAGTATTATTTGAAATATTGTTGACATGAAATGATATATGTCTTTATTAAATATATACCTTTGTACATACATATTTAATAGTTTCAAAATCTCAATGAAGGCATAAGATTATCATAAGCTTTAGTTTTCCGATATGCGTTTCCATTATCTATGTTAAAGTAACCCCATTTTATATTTGTAAAGTTAAAATAATTGGTATTTATTGATATCTTACTTCAAACTTATCAAATGGATTAGATTGTTTCTAATAAACATATAGTGTACGGAATATTGTTTCTTAATAATCCGCCCTTCCATAGCCGCAAATAGGTCAAAAAGATCATTTAAATTCGTCAAGTAATCAATAATTTAAAATATTTTGTGAACGTATCTAGTGTTAAGTCTAATCATCAATAAAAAGCGTTTTTTTTTATAATTAACTCATTTATTCAACTGTACACTGATTCAGTTTAACACATGGAACATCACAAGCACAGTTCTTGAACACATTAACTAAATTTCCTAGTTAATATGATCATGTTAAAATGATAGCATTTGTTATGAAACATTGTTATTTTATTTAACATGTATATATAATAATCACATCCTGCACTAGTTCTCATGCAGGTCCAAAACTATACATTATGGTAACAGAGGTCATAAATGGTACATGATTTTTATATTTCCAGGAAAGAAATAAACCTTGTAAAATGAAATAAATTAATTTAATTACAAACAAACACACATCTTGTGCCTATAGAAAAAAAAGGTCTAAAAGATTAAAAATTTTCTCTACTCCCCCTGAGGCTTTTATTTCTTAGATACTGGTTTGTAAGCTATTTTCCTGGATTTCATAGTTGACCATTTGTGTCGCTTGTAGTAATATGCAATGGCGCTTAGCGTAGAGAAGATCCAGATGGCTTTGATCAACATGAGGCGGCGCTCATCAAGTTCAGGCTCCGAGCACCATCGCAAGAAAGTTGAGACATCCTTAGCCAACTGTGAGGCAGTAGCTGGTGTACCATCAGTATATTCAGCAGCCTGTTAAATAATTTTTGTATAATACTCGTACTATACCAACTCCTGTATCTGCCACAAAACAATAACATGTTTACATTCCATGTGTAGTGTGTATTTCAATTTGGAGGATGTTGTAGCTGATATTACTGGAGTAACAATACATGATATCTGGTGTCTCAAAGTGACAAGCATAATAATGCTAACTAGTGTCTCATTGTTATGAGAAAGGGTATGACATTAAAAAACAAACTGACAAATGCTTATATCATATAAAACATGCACCGGTTGCTTAGATATTGTTAATTAGATTTTAATATGCTGATTTCCAAAATTCCATGTGGCAGAGGCGATGTAGTTTTTTTTAATTTATACTTAATATCATAACTTTAGTCATGGAATTTTTATAACCCATTAGTAGGAAATAATTTTACAAAAAATCTGCTAGAAAAGTAGCAAATTGCTTATTTTTAATATTTGAGACAGCAATTGTGATGTCTAGCTTATCAAGTTTTTCTGGTGATGTCACCATTGATTTTTTTTATAATCACAACTACAATCCTAATAGGTCATCGATCACAGCAAACTATCAGTAAAGTTTAATAACATTTTGGAGTATTTTACATACTCTTATAATTAAGATTTTACTTTATATAAGCCCTTTAAATATTACACATTCTATAAATGATCAAACTTTAATCTTGAAGAATTAAAACCTTTTTTTCACATCTCTTTAAATTTGCTTCATTTATATCTTGGCACTACCTGGTACCTGATAATATTGAATCACAATTTTCTCTTAATAAGTTTTAATTAAGTTTTGCGAGTAACATTAATTACTTATTTTTAACTCCTTTATCTTTAATTTCTTATTTTGGTGATTATTCAAAACAAATGTATGGTGTATGAAATGTAATGTGTAAAACAAATGTATATGTAGTGTGTATTCAAATCTTATATGTTGAAATAAAGCTTTATAAGATTATGGGTTTTGATATAGTTTAGTAGACGGGCTTGACTGCCTTAAGAAGGATGTTTGTGTAAATGTCAAGTCTTACCTCATCAAAAAGTACTTGCGCCATAGAAATAGCTCCACCCGGGAAATAGGGATTGTAGTTTTGGCCTTCACGGAGCTGCACGCCGGCGGGCGCTTCGGTGTAGCCTGTCAGCAGCGAGAAGAGGTAATCTTCGCCACCCTTACGGCCCAAGCAAATGTATGACAGGTCCGGCGGGTAGGCACCTAATAGTTTCAAATACATGTAAAAAAGTGTACATTTTACTGGTCGTGAATGTAAATTATTATGGTATAGTGAAATATCAGTAACATCTTTTTATAAACAAATAATATCATTATGGAAGCCTAAAATATTCATTTTTTTAATATTTATTTTATTAAGATTATAAGATTCAAATGGTTTGAGAGTATGAGGCTATGCATGTGAAATGTGATTGCTCACAATATTCAGGCTCTATGTTGCCAGCTAGAACACACCAATGGAGGTAGATTTATAACATGGTAGTGGTAGATAACAATTTAGGTAAAAAAAACCTTTCCATCATGCAAACATCTGTGTCTAAAGAATCAAACAAAGGATTTATATGTTATTAGATATGTGGTTAGAACTAAAAGAAAAACATAAAATATAGCTGTAGTAAATAATAATGATTTCTGTTAAGACACAATAAAAAGATATCTTTAAAATAGGTAACACACCATTATTAGCAGCCCTAGCTGCATTCTCATTGGGATAAGGTGATGGGAAGTAATCTGAGAGCTTGCCAGGCCTCTCGAAATAGTTTCCTTCTTCATCTGGACCATCCTTGATCATCACCTGTACAATATAAAGGTTATATAATTGCATATTTATAAATAAATCCTAGTAATTATTTTTATTTTTATTCCCACATTTAGAGGAAAAATTAGCATTTCTGACAAATCAAAATACATACAAACATTTATTGTATATAATTTTTTATGAACTTTAACATTTTTTTATATAATACAGCTGTGTACCAGCGAAATGTTTCATCCAAATTATTCCAAACATTTCAGACATAAGCCAGAAGAGGAACAGGTGGCCAAAAATTTTATTTTAAATAAATTTATTTGATATGGCATAGTGTGAATAGTCAAAGCTGTTTAATATAATTTAATCTATCATCAATGTGTCATTTGTGATAGTACTGCTGTATTACATAACGGAGCAGTAATGGCTTATATAAATTAAATAAAAAAAAATTTAGCTTGCGCAGCTAGGTATATATAAAAGTAGATCAAATTATAAACTAGTGTCAACATGCTCAACATAGCAATGTTGAATTTTTTTTACTGTGTTATGTAAATAGTGTGTTTTGAACTTGTCCTAGTATTTTTTTTAAGTATTCCTATTGAAGTGTTTCTTTTTCTATTATAGTATGCACTAACATCGGCGGCTTCAGCCTTAGCTTCTTCTTCAGTATGCGTGACGTTGACCAAGTTTCGGAAAGCAATGTACTGCAGAGAATGGCATGCCTTGCATACCTGCTTGTATACTTCATAACCTCGACGAACACTATAACAACATCAACAACTTTAGAGTCAGGGAATTGGTGAAAAGTGTTTTCTATATTTTTCATTGTCTATATAATTTAAAATCCTTATTACTATGGTAAAAGATATTCCGCAATATTTTTTCAGTTTTATGTGTTCAGCAGCCTGTGTTCAATCTTATCAGTAAGGTTGTTAGCATAGAATTTTCTATAACTTAAGCCTATTTATATTTTTCTTTTACAAAATTAAACTTATTAATGATTTACTTAAATGGTATATTAATTGCAGTCAGCAACAAATTTAGGCTGCAAAAAGAAGAAGTAATAGTAAGAATCTAGCCATTGCAACTTAAAACTAAATATTGAGAAGAATGCAGCTAAATCAATAAATAATATGCAACATAGTACAAATTACATGTACTCAAAAATAATTTATATTTATGTTATATTTGTAAATGTTTAGGTCTTTTTTAAATTAAATTAAACTAAAAAAGGATCTTATTTACTTGCTGCCTTAACTTCAACTGCACAGCCAAACTTAACATTCAAACACACATAGATTAAATCCTAGATAAATTATTAAATGTTATATGTACTCATTATTAGTAGTAATAAAATCAAGTAAAATTGAAATTTACCTGTGTAATATTTTTACAATAAAAAAACAAGGGTAACCTGTAATTATAACAAGATTTAATAGCTTTACTTCGGTTGTAAGAGTTTTACTCAGTGAATCATTTATCATACTTTAAATTATGTTTAAAATACAAATAAACTATATCATCAAAGTATGTTCGACATATCAACCTTTTTTTTATACTTTCATACTGTATTATATATTAATAATAACAAAATGTGCCATAATAAATACAAGTTTTAGATTTCCATAATTAACTTTAACTTTAATTTTAATGAAGGGAAATATATTTTTTACCTTAACATAACCTAATATTAAACTTCACTATCATATAATACTAGGTGTTCCCCACTAGTTTTGCCAGCCTAAAATGGTTATAGCAACCTTATTACACCATAAAAGTATTTTATTTGTATCAATTAATGTTACAATAAGTTTAAAGTAAAATAAAAATATGAATATTATAAGTTACCTGGCATGATCAAGCGCATTGAACCAACCACTATGGGTCCAGGGCTGGTGGTACGGGTGAGCTTCTGTACCAGATGCTTGAACTGACTGTTCAAGGGCATATAAGAGGGCACCTGCGCCTCCTCCAATTACGCCTAATGTCGACAGAAGCTGAAAGTAACAGTGAAAAATAAAGATAAACAAAACATCACTAAAACAGGTCAAAGATTGTTTATTAGTTGTTGATAATAATTAGTTTTACTAAATATCATTAAAATTATATAAAACAATATTACAAAAATTGAAAGTAGGATCAGCACTATTGATTTTTTTAAAGTAACAAATAGAATCTTGATATTAGAATCGGTAATGTATTAAGCAAAAACAAAAAACCGAAAAATAACTAAGTGTTAATAGACTCACCAGTTTTCTATTTCTTGTCCATCCCTGGGCATTAGTGGACAGCTTACATACCTGTAATGTATAGTCTATTAGTTTTCTACACTTGTTACATAATGTAAGAAGGTTATCAATAGCTGTGAAAATTTCTGCTTGCACTGACTTATTCTAAAGAAGTCTATTATTTTACTAGTTGTATTGTGTACAATAAAATACATATTAGTAACTTATTAATTTGTGAAATACAGTGGTTTTTCTAAGAAAACACAAGGTTCACTTTTTTTATTAATAAAAAAATAATAACTCGTTACCATTTAGTTATTAATATGTTATGGTAAATTTGCAATTTATACATATAGAGTGTACCTGGGGTCCAACTGAGCCATAATTTTTCAAAAGTCGTGCCCCACAAATCCTGCCGACGGCGGCCGCCATGATAGCAAAACGTCGTAATGATAGATTCAAATGACAACTGCGGCAACTTAACTGCCATCACAAAAATTACAAGGAAAGTTTCCAAAATCAATAATTCGTAACCATACAGAAATATTTATTTGAAAATTTCCTTTTTCAGGAATAATGTTTTTAGCTTTAAAAATGTTTCGTTACTTCGCAGTTTTTTATATTATTATAATCTAGAAATTTGTTCTTTGTTTTTGTTATATTTTATTACATTCTATTGCAGTATATATAAGTAGTAAAGTATCTGTTTTTCTTAAAACTTAAGTTTGTAACAGTTGTATGCATATTAAAGTAATGTATTGAAAAAATATGTTATTTTAAAAGGATATTTCTAATTGGATAAAAATTGTTTAACCTTTTCTTTTACTTCTCGTAAGAAACATTCATACTAATCTTTTTGATTATCTTCCGAAAATCTATGTTTTGACGTCAGTTTCAAACTAATGTCTAATTGGTATCATTCACATGTAGAATGTATTTAAATTATATTATATTCAGTATAATGAATATGATTATTTTATAAAATAAGTATGTATTCCTAGTAATACATGTTAACTTTTTTTCAGCGATATAGTAATTTTATAGTAAATTTGTATTTTAAAAGGTATGAAGTGGTTTTCGTTATATTTGTTTTTCGGCAATTTCGTTTTATATATTTTTTGGTAATAAAGACTGGTTAAATGTAACAGATTGAGCAGTTGCACGTCGAGGAAAATGCAGGTGTTCACACAAAAGAGAAATCCTATCACAGGTAGTACTGAATGGGATGTTCAGCACGAGGACTATGATTACCATCAAGAAATTGCACGTTCAGCGTTCGCTGATATGCTTCATGATTCCGAAAGAAACAAGAAATACTACAGAGCATTGCAATTAGCTATTGAGAAAATGCACAGAGATGGAAAGAAAGCCAATGTTTTGGATATAGGTTAATATTGTCTTTTATTACACAAATATTTGTTTTTTTGAATTTTTCAACATATATGTCCAACAACAGATTAAAATTCGAAGCAAACCTACATCTAGTAAAATAG
>DWHS01000233.1:0-10115 GCA_018247935.1 Trogonoptera brookiana
GGATATGTGCATAACATTCAATAACAGCTTTAGTGGATATGTGAATTTCGTCAACGAGCACTTGGCCATAGTGGTGTGTATTCTTTAGTAACGCCTTGTAAGAAAAGATTCCTGTTCTAGCATTAATAGATGTTAATAAATTAATGGCGGTTTTAAATCAATCATTCCCATCAGGTAGTGCTAAAAGATATTTCATAATTCTAAAATAAAATTGTAAAAGTTTTCTTATTCCTTCTAATAATTTAAGGAAATATCGCCACAGCTTTGTAATAGTTTAGAGGCGCTCGTGCATTCAGTATTCAGATCAGAAGCGATTCGCTCTATATACAACTTCACTATCAATGGGAAGTTGGAATTTGGTTGATTGTGTTAAAATTATATCCGATGCTTTCTCTATTGTTATATATTTAAATTGTTCATTATAATCGCGGCTCTCCGTAAACGGGGATTTGAAGAAAGTCAAAGGAAAACGACGCGGACAACGCAGGAGCGTCTATGTTGGGATGGATGACTATCAGATGATGATTATAAACACAGAAATAATGATCTCGATCTTGAGCTTGAAGTAATTTCTACCAATACTGTTGAGTTGAAGCTGATCATACTTTTACTCTACTCTTCTCTATTAAGTAATATGTTATTGTAACAGAATAATATATCGTCTATAAGAAAATCTATGATATTTTAAAGATTAATTATAAATGATAATTTGCTTATGTATTAAGATCCACAGAAATAAAATTGCATAACCTCATATTATCAAAGTAATTCTGTTTTCTATAAAGCTTCGCATAATTCTCTAAATAATAAATATGTTAAGTAAAAAAAATATGTTAAGATTGTGATAGTTATACTGTACTTATAGCAGTATAGTGTAGATAAAAACAAGAGATTCATTAATAGATCACTTACGCTATCAAACAGAAAGTGAATGCTTTGCTGAGGAAAGTGGCAGTTTGTCGAGAAACCATCAGATCATTAGAGTAAACGACATGTTTTTCGCGAATCATATCACAGCGACACAAGGTAGCGATTGATCTCAAGAAAACTTTTCTAGACCTGAGAGACAATATGGTTGAGTTTGTGAGTGCGATCCTACGCGATTCAAGATGTCGTTGGGTCCTAACAGAGCTTGACAGTTAAACAAAACATCGTTAGGAAACCGACCTGTTCCAAGATCTATCAACAATCTTGGAACATTGAGATGTATAAAATAAGAAAGAGCCTTTCACCAGCTCGAGAGTTATTCGCATTAGTATCTTACAGTTAAAATATGAGCCTTGGCTTTAATTTGGAAAGAACTTCGAGCTGGTGTAAGATACAATTCTTAAAATCATTCTTATCATCCAGTATTTCAGTACACGTCTGTTGACTCTTATTGTTAATGATGTTTTATTTAATACGTTATTAACGTAAATATTAATACATTATTATGCTGATTTGAAAACATAATTTTAACGATTTGAAATTTCAACGATTCTTCAAGCCCCAATCGGGTTATTTTATGCGCGGGCCCTTTTAATCCTTTTGAGGATTAAAAGGGCCCGCGCATTGTGTGTGTTGTAGGATTACACTAGTTCAATCGTTCCAGAAATGTTTCAGATTCAAGGTAAGATCAGATAAAAATATGTTCGAAACCGGTATCAAAATGTCACTCGTTCCTTAGTCAAATAAACAAAAATTTGCAATAGTTCTTCTAGACGACCATAATAGAAAATTTACTATAAATAAAAAATAATTCAGGTCTTCTATCAATAACGTATCTATTGACGAGATACTAATTACACGATAGACTAGAAAAATAAATTTATAACTAACAAAAACATTATCATGTCTAAAAATGTATTTTAAATGCTTTTGTACCTTAATTTTAAAATACCTTCAATATGTACATTCATTGTTCTAAGAAATTTAATTTAAATCTAAAATTCAGATGTCACTGTACTATAAACGTCAATCTTTAATTTATAGTTTAACAATCCTTTTAACAGTAATAAGTTTTACACCGATAAAAGATGTCAGTCTCGTGTATTAAGACTATAATCTTTTTATAGTGTCTTTATTACATAAAACCTTTATCATCCGCAACATAGACAAAAAATCATCAATATCTGATGATCAGCCCACAGACGTCCACTGATAGTACTGTCAAAGCAACTAACAAAGCATATGCTGTTGAAATACTAAATAGAACTAGTTTACTGTTTAAAGTGAAAGACAAATAATAGTTATAGATGTAGGATAATAAATCACAGTTGTGTTTAGAAAAAATAAAAAAAAAACTAGCACTCTCTAGCGTCTCGTGATGATTTCATTTACGCTTCTTATATGTAGACGTTGATATTTCTTTGCAAATAAAAGCCGCCGATAGATGGCGTTAAAGTTAATATATTTAGTTAATAAGTGAATGGAACAGATTGCGCTAGTTGTTTTGTTCTTTTTACAATGGGTAGAATGTTAATGTGCTGTAGTTTTATTTTTTAACATGCCTTAAGGAAGTTAAGGCACAAAAGGTAACATAGAGCAAAGAGAAATGATTAATAGTCGATGTTTATTAATATAGACATTATTCTGTTAACATTTTTAATACTATGATTAAACGTATACATTTTTATTTACTGTCATGTATTTATTAATTAAATTAAAGGTCAATTACCACTTGTTTAATAGTGATATAATGATAAAAAGGTTAATCCTATAAAAGGTATCATTCAAGGAATCAGACTCCAGTAATAAAAAAAATGCATTTTCTTAGAGAGTAAATATTATACTTTACTAAAAAAAAAATACTTTTATAGCTTGTATTCCAATAATTTTACACCACTCGTGATAACCACCTATACATAAATATTATTTTATAATTCATTTTTTTTTAAAGGTGCTTCAAGAAGTAAAATAGCTATATTTTTTAACCCCTGTTTAAGCGGAAAGCTTTAGGTTTCTTAAGTTCCTTTTATATTGTTATATGTCCCAATAAGAACTGAAGAATACTGACAATAATTTACAAATATTTTTCTATACAAAGATAAATGATAGCTTGGGTTTTAAAGTATTAAAACTGCGTTAATTTAATTTAATTTAAAATAATAAATTTCTCTTATTTATGTAAAGAAAATTGTTTTGATATGTTTTCCTAAATTTAACGAAATTAAAATAATTTAAGATTGCTTTAACAAAAATGAAAGTATACATTTTTTAGGCTGGCCAACCCACATGCCAAGCGTGGCGAATATGGCAATTACTTTCAATGTAATTGGGGAGACCAATGTTCAGTAGGAGACATGTTAAAATGATGATAAAGGTTTTTTGATGCTACTTCCATATTTATTTTTTATAACCAATAATAGTTAAGATTTAGATGAAGAAAGTAAACAGCAAATCAACTAAAAATATATAAAATTTAGTTAAAATAGAGTTTAGTTCTTATGTAGCATTGAAGTATTAAGTAACTTGGTGAAAGAATATACGAGTGATTCGTCATTCTTTGACATCATTCGCATTTAGAGCAATGTAGCTCTTATGCCAATAAAAATAAAGGCAATAATTGATTGCACTAAAGTAAGTACGACAAAAATGAAAGTTGTGAAAGTTACACACCTGTGTCTCTTACGTAACTTACGAAATTCGACTTAAGTTGTACGTTGTACACAACGTATAATTTTTGGATTTTGTTACTTTTTTTCTGTAGATGATAAATATCGTCACCCATATGCTGGAACCAAAGCTTTCGAAGACGCTACATCCGTCAAACCCATTCGGACAGCTTGGTGGAGAAATAGTCGAGATTATATCCTGGTGAGGGACAGCATCCAGTCCCAGCAGTGGACATATTAATGTGTTCAAGTTTTATGGTATATTTATTGTTTGATTGAACATAGGGCATGTCCGTATGACTATCTACTAGGTTAGATTGATGTTTGGGGCTTTAAGGTGTTTGATATTTAATTAGTCTACATTTAGCTCAGAAAGAAAAAATATTTTAGACGTTGCTCAATTATTGTTATACGTATATTTCTTTTTTACTTATACCTATTTAGTAGAAGTTCGTTTGTTTGATTAAGGAAGAATAGATTTTGTCTATTAACTTAATCCACTCTTTTTCGTAAGTATAGTTGGATAGTATCAGATGAAATTTTTAAGTTACTCTCCTGCCAAATATTGTGAAGAATTATCTAGCTACAATACAAATTGACATCATTATGAGTAACTCTTTTAATGGTCTATAAATTTTATTTTCCATATTAATTACGTCCAAAAATAAACATTAAAAACATTGAAGAAATAAACAAACGGAAATTGTAAAATAACGAAGCGTTGTCTAATCGGAAGTCATCGGGCGTCTACACTTTCATATTACGTATGTGTGTGTGACATTGGCATTCGCGTACACATTGATATCCGTCGTTTACGTGTACATAGAGCCACACACACAGGCACACGGCCATATACCGACCTGATTTTCCATCCCGTTGAGCTAAGCATATGTATTTATGTATTTGGGATATGGAATGGAATGTCGGACCCACTAGCCCGCTTCGTCTACGCTATATCTACTTTAACAACTTCAAATCACTGTACACAGAACTACTACACAATTCCAAGCAGACTAACATACATATTACTTGATAGTAAATCATCTATCTAATATACTACTTATTAGTTAAGCTTCTGTTGTCGGAGAGAGTCTAGATACCACCGTAACTGCTATTTCTGCCGAGCAGTATTCAGATTTAAAGGGCGCTGGATCTAGTGAAATTATTGAACGAGACTTAACATCTTATGTCTCAAAGCGATGAGCATAATATGTTGTGTATATCACTCTTATTAGTGTCACTTAATGGTGCAGCATATCATTTACCATCAGATAAACGTCTTGCTCTTTTGATATGAGAGCAAATATAAAAACTCATGTGGCTATATTCTTTCTGAATATATAAGACGTCTAGACCTAACAATATTATTGATGATTCTGCATACATTTAGAAATTTTGGTCTGTGATATCTAAACATATTTTAACGATAATTTGGAAGTAATGTAGAAAATGAAATTACTAGCATAGTCAGATGTGAAACTTGTAGCTCAATATGAAGAGCTTAATAAGCAGTGTACAATAGGTAGTCATCAGAGATAGTTAGAAACACGATGAGAATCATGTTGGACTTGCTACACTCAGTATGTTAGCAAGTCTGAGTATTTTACTAACATCATCATAATAAAACAAGTTAAATGGCTCTCGAAATGTAGTTCTAGTGGTGTTTGAGCAGTTGAAGAAAACATATAAAAAAATACGACGAAAGGAGAATTTCTTAAAGGAAATAAAAGCGCTTTTATATTTTTAAAATCATTCTAACCTAAGAATGGAGAGACAATAATCCATTAAAATTAAACTTTATTCGTTTCTAACAATTGTGAAGTGGTTGGATAATTATTCAAGTACGTTTGTGTCGGATAAATATTCAACCACAGCAACCGTGGCTATGTGTGCCGCAGCACGGGCTAAAGTTCGATGCCCGACTTTCACGCCGGCCATCTCGAGAGTAGTGATATAACCTTACTAAGGATGCTGTCATGAATGATGTCATTGCACTGAATGAAAGTTTCTCTTCCCCGTGCTCAAGCTGCTTGAATTTTTGTAATACAGTCTGAATGTAAATGTTGAAATATTAATTTATATATAATATTTGAAGTATCGATATATCAAATGTATTTAGAACAGAAAAGAAATACTTTGATTGACGGTAGTGATACAATGATTTATTAGATATCAATACTTGTGAAACTTTTATTTGTAAGAATTCTATTTATAAAATCATAAAGGTTGAAAGTTTTAACTAAAATCATGGACAATAAAATCCTTTGAAGTATTTTAGTGCAAATTTATTTCATATGTTAGTAATATTGAGAATAATAATTACATCTTTACATCTCTTATCATAGCAGTAGCTGTCGATATTTTGTATGATTATTATCTACAACTTATTGTCTTTTTACTATGAAATTAATATTTTACTTATACTATAAAAGTGTGTTCAATTCCTTGCTTTTTAGAGAATTAAATATATTTATGTGATATTGATTATTATCTTTAACTAAATCATAGCTTAGTTTAACTTAGGCTTGGAGTTAAACTGCTTTCTTAGTTAAACAAAAATAGCATATTCTTATTTCTATCCTTTCATAAATATTATTCTTAAATAATATATATTTAAATCCCTTTTTGGTTAAGTATTTTCTATGTAACATATAACAAATCTGTAGCTGTTGTAGAGTTTGTTTAGTAGGATTTTTCGAAAGTCCCTGTCTAGCCATCATTTTTATATTGGAAATATGCCGTAATGAAAGTCAAAGTGCCTAAGTACGGTCGAGTAAAGAATTTGAACTATTCATGTATCAATGAAGCATGTCATGAAAAGAAATAAGGGATAAACACAGCGTTTTTGAATTCTAGTTGTCAATATATGAGTGCCGTAGTACTCTACGCTTAGTCATGTGAAATTGATGTCAAATGTTTGCCCATTGTAGGTAATATAAAAACTCTATTCTCTTACGTGTAGTTTATAATTAAAACCGTACAAATTTCCGTTTGCCGATGGAGGCCCGCAAAAGTGTGAGGCCAGCCAATTACTAAATCAACCGGTGTCGTTCAGTCGCACGCCGATAGTTTGCCGAGCGACGAGCTCACTTTCACAACTTTCAAGTCCTCGTAAACTTTCACTTTTCACTGGCGAAAAAACACATCCGGCTCGTGGCCCGCGGCCAAACAACATAACCGGCACCTGTCATACAATCGCTTTGCAGTTAAGTAATTCAGTTTCAGCCGAACGGAAGACAACGAATTTGAATACAGTTTATTCAATATTATCTAACAATGACTCTTTTAGATATTTATATATATCAACAATAGATTAATTTAAATTATATATTATTTTATTGGACAAGCTAGACGTTCACCTGATGGTAAGTTATCATACTTGCCCATAACAATGTGGCGCTAGTTAGGGTTATACATATTGCATCACATTGTGCTCGACGCCTTCAGTCGTAAGATGTTGAGTTTTCTTAATACAGTAATTTCATAAAACACCTTTTAAATCAGAGTAAAGTAATATTTGCATTTTAATATCTGGCTGCAGAAGTTGCTGTAGTATTCACCTATATGGACTCTATCAGGCACCTACCTCCAGTAACAGCACTTGACTACACCTGAAGTTAAAAGACATTATAGTCTTTCATCCAGTCCAGATATAGCCTATACACTCTTAAAATACTTACACATTATATCTAGATGGAAACACTGACGCCGGTAGACTGTTAAAATTCTTGCGAAATCGTATTGTATCGTACGCAAAATGTTCCAGAAAATAATTGTAAGACACCTCTAAAAGCTATAGATAAAATAAATATAGCCAGGAATCAAAGATATGGCATATTTGTGTGGTTTCTATATCACAGAATTGGACAAGTACAAACGGTGGTTAAAAGTCTTTCTCGCTTTTAGTAAAAATTACCGATAACGGAAAACTCTAATTAATATCTAGATTTTCGTATGTACATGATACAAGAGTAGATATTCGTGTTACATGATTCAAATAATCGAACATTTCCCTCAGAAATGTTAAAAGCAATTGGTGTTTAAGAATTTTAATGGTAATAACTGATAATGGGAATCGAAATAGTCTCAATTTTTCTCATTCACGTCATGCAAATGTAGAAATTGATGATTTCTTGCGATTATAACCGAAAACGTCCGATTTTAAGTAAAACATCACGGAGATAATCTGCGGCATGCCGCTTTCTAATTTGAAAGCAACAATTTTCAATGTCATGGCGTGGAAAGTAGAATTAAAGATCTATATCTATTTTATATACTTGCATTAATAACGGTTGATGATGGTTTAGATGTTCAACAAAAAGAAAATGCACGTTCATATTGAAAAACTTTGTTACTTGTTGTTGTTTATGTTAGAACATTTAAAGTGTTTATTGTTTATGGAATTCATTGTTAGCAATTTTTATCTGATTTAGTTAAAACGTATAAAATTTAAGAGAGAATTTTAGGGAAGAAAGAATCATTCAATTACACTTTGATTTAATATGTTCATCATTGTAACCCGTATATTAATATTAGATAAAGAACATAGTAGATGCTTTGTTAATCCTAAAAAATCCTTTTTTCGGTTTAGATACAGAAGAGTTGGTCATTATGATTGCACAGTACGAACAAAAGTAGTATTTAAAAAAAAAACAAGATAAAAATGGTTCAATTAGACTGATTAGAACATTTACAGATAGATTATGCTTATGTAATTTTTTGCCTGTAAAGCAACTAGAATCCTTGAAAACTTGGACTAGACTACATAAAACAAACAAACGCTTAAATAATCTATAGATTTTTCTGTCTATATATCTGTACTGTCTAAATTCAACCACACTTGAAATAAATAAAAGACAAAACAAAAAAAAAATGGAAACTGTTCGTTCACCTGCCGAAGTTTGTATTTGTTTAGACGTAAACAACATATTTCGATATGCTACATTCAACTCTGTTTTTATTATGGAAGTACCCATTTTCCCATAAATTTCACAAGGAGGATAGGTCGTTCTGTTGAGGGTTAGCGAGTGCCATCGAGGGCACCATGTTTGCTTGATCTCTCGATGTGAAAGCGGGGAGAAAGGTGCGTAAGCGGACGTGGATAGAAGGCCCCAAATTCCAAATGCGGTGAAAGATTTTTTCCGCTGTCTTAATCGAGGCATACTGTTGCTAGAACTGCTTGTGATGAAATCAAACATCTTCGATGATTTTAAACTGGACTAATTATTTATCTAAATAAGTCTAGGCTCTTTAAAATTATGAAAGCAGCTTTGTCTTGACTATACAGAATATGTTAGTTCTTACACAGGTTAACCTTTATAAGGTTTTACCAATATTGTTCAAAGAACCTTTAATATCTAATTAAACCACCAAAGTACCACAAAACTAAGAACTGTTGTACTCCTCTCTACTGTTTTTGGTCCTATGTTGAAATTGGGAACTAATATCCTTTCATCTAATACAATTCTTAAATATAACGTTATCCTTGATTACAATAGATCCAAATGGTGTTCAAATGTTATGTTTGCTTAATAAATATCTAGTTATAATTTATGTACATGTAACTGAGTATTACCTGTGTAATATTAAGCCTTTTTTTAAGAAAGGTGATAAAAAGCGATTAATAAAATACAATTTTTAAAATGCTTAGGTTTTATTGAATGCCGATTGACTAGAAACCAGAAATTTAACCGTTGGGAGAGTTGTAGAATTGTTTGTTACTTCGATATTTGTAATATAAGGTATAAGAAAAACCTAAACTTTTTTCCCTAAGAATAAAGAAAAATTATATCTAGAAAGACTTTCTAATTTATTTATAGAAGAACATATAACTATTAAGAGAGAGCACAATTGCAATTGCTTAACAATTTATCTACCTTCGTAGTTATTAGTAATGATAATGGTGATGAGAATTTGGTTTTCGATTCGTTAAAGATTTCCAGGATTATTGGGAGATTGAGATATTAGAATTGTTTTAATTTTATTTAGTTAATTTTCGACAAATTCATTGGTCATAACATTCAAATTCGCAAGAGACTTAAACTTTTCATTAGTGTTTTTCTTAATAGTTTTGTTAGTTACTGGTGT
Source organism: Trogonoptera brookiana (assembly GCA_018247935.1). Lineage (NCBI taxonomy): Eukaryota > Metazoa > Arthropoda > Insecta > Lepidoptera > Papilionidae > Trogonoptera > Trogonoptera brookiana. The sequence continues at coordinate 9,681 of DWHS01000233.1, forward strand.
CTAATTAAAAAGGTTGTATTGATATGGTCATTGCAGAAAAAACGTCAAATAATGATATACATTTTCTTATCCATTTAAAATATTGTACTTATTAATATAAAAGTTCGTTATTGATTTCTAAGCAAACAAGATGATGTGTAAGTGAAATAATTTCAAGCAATACTTATGTAGGATATCTTTTCTCTTGATAAAAGGTAAGTAGATATACTAAGCTAGTATATTTTTAAAGTAGTGTGTAAGAGATTTTAATGATAAGGGTGAATTAGTTTCGTTATATTATATGGAAGTAGCTTTTCAATTAGTTATCGTTGTAGTGGATAATGCATCTACCAATAACAATGTGAAGGTGGTTATGATAAAGTACACAGCACCATGCTCGCCGCCATTACACATAAGATCACCCAAGTAATTACACTAGCTACAACGCCCTTCAAA
>DWHS01000234.1:0-10104 GCA_018247935.1 Trogonoptera brookiana
AAATAAACATTAATTGATACGCAAGTCATTTAGTGCCAAAATTGGCTGTAGCATATTCTTGATGGGTAATTCAAACAGTTATTTCTTTAATAGATAACCCTTTTAGTGCAACAGCATTTTACAGCAACATGTATTTGATTGAGGTGCACTATACCCGGTAATAAAGGATTATAAATATTTTGTTTTATTTCTTGAAGCAACCTATCCCAACAGTTGAACACATTAATTTGATGAAGGGAAGCAAAGAACAAAGTGATCCTCCCACCCGTAATTAAGCTCTCAATCGTGTAAAACATGTTGCATCACATTAAGGTTATCCCTTGTGACATAAGATATTGAGTCCCGATACGCAAATAATCACACTAGCTACAACATACTTCAAAATGGGATCATCATTAATATTTGCACTCTACTGATATGGTGGCAAAAACAGACATTGAGATAATAATTATCCTGACGGTGACCAGCACCAGAGCCTTACTACATACAAAGCACTATAATAAATTAATGCTATGTAATAATGATAAATAATTAGTTGGGTAATAATTTCTTATACACTTCTGTTACAATCAATTTGTGGCTTGCATATAAATTCATATCTGGAGTAATGTCAACCCATTGTACACCAACTGCATCATCTCCCGCATTTAATTTCAGAGCACTCACTGTGGAGCCATCTTCATCGTGAAAGTTATATGCAACTGTTTCCATCCAAGCATTATCTGTATTTCGATGATCGTCTACATAACCACTGTATACTTCAACACCTTGACTGAAGAAGTTATCAAACTTTTGCATCCATTGTGACTTTTCTTCTGTAAACAAAAGTTCACATTGTTTTTCAGGAAAATTATAAGCAGTGACAAACATAACAGCTATAATAATCTATTATTTCAAAAATTTAAACAAAAAAACAGTTTCTTGGAAAATGCTAATTTGTGTTGTAGGAGTAATTGCTTTTTATTTATGGTTTTAATACAGCTCGTATTTGGGTTTTTCATAAAGTGAGCAATGTTCAAGATGCCCTGATTTTAAGAATCAATAAAGAGATGAGCTAAAAAATTGAGTTGTAACAATTAATATACATACATCAATGATAAAATAAGTAGTAAAATTTGTTATATTAAAATCATATCTATATTGGTCTTAATAAAAATACTTCAGCTTGTTTAATATAAAAAAAATTTAAACCTTCTGTCGCTGCTAAGGAATTCATTGCTTCTTCTTGAAATTCTCTTACTGCTGTAATAGCAACATTTTCACCAGGATTAACCATGCCACCTGGAAGTGCCCACTCTCCAGTGTCTCCACGTTTTATTGCAATAAATTGGAGAACTCGCCTGAAGTATTTGTCAATTTGTTTAAAATTAATTTTATAAATATGTTTGAAGAGACTAAATCCAGTAGATTTTTTTTTGTTAATTTCAGTTACAAGGTACAACTTAAAAAAAATGGAAATAATTTAAGGGAAATTCAAAAATAGAAGAAATACAAGAATGTACCTGTTATTACTTTTGTTTGTTTCTGCGTCACCATCTGCAAGTTTCTTCCATCTTGTAACTACTGGATCTGCTGCATGATTTGGTCCCCAACGTCCTAATACTCCTCTGCCAGTTATTCCTGTTCTGCCAATTGGATTCATGGGGTATCCACTTTTTATTGCATATATGCCCATGTGACTTTTTCTATTAACATTATCATCTAAATCATTCCACTTCGGTTTAAATAGTGGATCACCTGAAACAAAAATATTTTGAAAGATTAGATTTTTTAGGTATTAAATTATTATGTTTATTTTGGAGAAAAATAATGGAGACAGATTTTTTTTTTAGAATTAGATTATGTAAGAAACGTTCTTGATTTTTGTGATTAATTACTTATTCTAAGTATATTAAGATATAAAAGAACAAAAATATAGTTAAATTATATGAAAAAAAATAATTTTATAAGCAATACCTATATCAGGATCCGCCCAAGGCTGGCCATGAATAGAATTTGAAGTATAATTTATTGGACTATATTCCTTGTATTCAACGGTCCAATCCACTTTTTCATCAGGAACCGGAAATCTTTGAATTGTAGATCTGGGGTAAACACCACAGCGGGCTCTCATATGTCGGAAAATCATTGTAGAATTTAAGTCAAATTTTATAAGTAAAAAATACAAAACTAAGTAAATAAAGGACATTAAATTAAAAGTTAATTGTTGTTAACTTATTATCCTAGAGTAGACCTAATTAAAAGTCAAGAGTAAACAAAACAATGTCATGGTTGACAAATACATTTTTGTAAAATACTTGGTAATTTACTATAATATTTATACGTAACAGATACAAAACAAGCCTTACTTATTTTCTCATTAAATTAACGTTCAATAAAGGTGGCCAGCATAGTAATTAATTGTAAAATTTTTTTTTTTATATTTTCATACTTATTAGAATTACTATAACATTTATTATTGAAGCGTACAATAGGCTCATAAAAACCTTGCTCGATTTTTTTTAATATTAACAATCATTACCCACTGAATAAAACTAGGTATTTTTAAAGTACTGTAGTCTTGAACGTTTTATTTTGAGAGATCACTAAACACCTTTAGAACTGAAGCTGATACGTGAAACGTACACTTTTGTCATTATGAACATTTTAATATTATTACTTTTGTTTTAAATCACTACCAGATAGCCTTAGTTTATTATTCTAGTTCATTTCTGTTTAGTACTACTAACTAAAGTTTTGTCGCCCAAGTATATACAGTCATCCCTCCTATAACACTCTTTATAACGCTCTTTCATATTATACGTTTCCAATCCCCGTATCACACGGGCATTCCCCCTATAATGTGGGGATTACACTGCAATTTATTTCCGTACTGTGAAATTTATAAGGTTTTGTACAGTTCATAATTAGTTTCGCACGTGCGTCAATTGTGTATTTATAGATTTAAATTAAATTTGTTTTTTTAAAAGGTGTTTATTAGCCCACGGATTCGGATCCGTGGGCCTTCTATCCGATGGAGCCATAAAAGTTGTCAATCGAACTAACGACGTCAACTTTATTATCAAAAAATAATAATTAAAAGGTGTAGAAAATTTATTTTATATAAAATGTGTATTAATAAAACGTACATATTTCGTTCATCACATAGTTTTTTATTAATATTCGATTTAAAACCCCTTTAACAAGTAGTTAAAGACGAGCGGTTTTAGAGTTCCAGAACTTTCTATTCTGTTTCTGATTGTTTCTTATCTGCTATTATATTTGTATTGCTAAGGAAACTTGAAGTAAGAAAAGCAATTGGACATTCACAAAAAACATAAATAATAGAAGGGATCATAGAATCGTAATTTAATACAAAAATAAGGGACCTTTCTTTAAAGAAATATTTAGATATTTTGAATAAGAATAGGTAAGTAAATTGAAATAAATAACTTCAACAATATTACAAATATTTATTATTAAATTTTGTGTTTAACATTGTAAAGTTAGTTTCTCTTGCGTGTACCTTTACGCGATGCAGGTTTTTTGAATACATTGTCATTAGATTTTTTTTGAAATTCCTCTTCATCTGAAACATTTGTAAAATATTATGTTATACATTGTAATTTAATGTCAAAATAAGCAATTATTTATTAGCTTAAGACACTTACCCGAATCTTCTGAATCATCTATAACTTTATTCTTTCCAGCAACTTTTCGACTTGATTTTCTTACTGATAAGGGTGTGTCCGGTGGATTATTCGGTGGCTCGTTCTGAAATTATATAAAACATATATATAAATAATAAAAAGGTTACGGTTATGTATTGACATTAGTTCATAAAATATTTGGTGCAAATAAAAATTAGTTCACCTCATCAGGACTAGAAGACGAGCGTCTTCTAGCTCGTCTAGAGGGAGCCTTCCTTGGGGTAGGCTTGGGCGCTTGGTTATGTTTCTCTGTGCTGTTAACAATCTGTTCATTATCATCGGCGTCTCCATCGCGCACCGCAAAGCATTCCTCTATTTTATCACCCAGTTCTGTTACTAATGCCTGCAAAGTAATTAAGATTGTTTTCCAAGATATGATTATTTCAATTCGTATTAAGTTAAACATTAATATTTATCATTTTTTTATTTATTTAGGTTATAAAAAAAATATATAAAAAAATCATAATCTATGAAATAAACAATGGTGATCGATATATTAATTTTTAGTAAAGAAAAAGAGATACGAGTATAGCTGTGTAACGCGATCATAATAATGATACTCTTATAATTCTTTTATTAAATGATCATCATCATAACAAACCTTTATTTCATTCTTAGCCATTTTGGAAGCATTATTCATCAGAGAATTGAAGGATTCCAATACTCCTGGGCAATGCAATTTATCTTTATAGCAATCCAAGTTTTCTATAAGCTTTTTAAGTGAACGTTCATTGTATGTAAACAGGGAAAGACAATAGGCAAGGTCCCTCCATTGTCTTTCTTCCGTGGACAACTTGAACCTCTGGCAGAGCTTTTCTACTAATGCTTCCATTTGTCTATCTTTTTGTATGAGAGATGTTATATATCTGCAAATTGAAATATAAGCTTGTTTCAAACGAAATATTTTTCTAACAAGAAATACGGAGCTTTGAAGGCGTAAGGCGAGGGTAATGATCCCCGCAGAGCCTGAGCTTATGGTGAAAGAAGGCATCGTGAGGAAACTGACAGGATCCTAGAACAACAACTTTCGTGTACTGTTTCATTTACACCACTTAGGTGGCCAGCAGGCTTCTGGCCCGCTTGGTGTTGAGAGAGACACTAGCGTGTTGTCGACCCTACAGAAAGCGATGACATATTACAGATAGTTACTGTCTTTGACTTCCTGTGAAATTCTTCTCGCATAAGAGATCAGTAAATTTATGATTTCGATTTAAATTATATGTTTGTATGAATTTTGAAGTTTATAAAATTACTTTGAAATTATGTCTTACTTCATTATAAATCTGTACTGATCTTCTTGTACGTTGAGTTCTGGATCGCTAAGGCGAGATATAATGTCGGGCATTACATTGTACAGGGCATTCCCTTTTAGTGATAGTTGTTTGAAGAATATCCGTGTCATTACGGCAACGCGCTGGTCCTTGTCGGCGCAGCACAGCGCCATATCAGCTATTTGACCCTTCACACGAACCATTTCGTGGAGTACCAGGAATGATAGCATTTTGACTGCACACTGACGGACCTCTAGTTCCTCATCGCTTAAACTGAAGTACAAATTAATAAAATAACTATAAACGTAAAAAAACGGAGTTTTTTCTTTACTATTAAAACATAAAAGTAATTATGGAATTGATTATTTGGACTATAAATATATATTGAGGATTGATAAAACATTTCACCTCAAATACTTATTCAAGTGGCCATAAAATCCAATCAGGAACCTTCGTTTTACCACGGCAATGGAGACCGCTAAGACTTTTTAAATGAGATTATATATGTAATGTTATTATTTATTTATATGTAAAACAATTACGAAGATTATTAATCATGCAAAAAGTCTGTAAATGGCCTTGGCAAAAGGAATTCTTCCAATAGCCCGCGAATTCGGATCCGCGGGCCCTGTGTCCCGTTGAGCCGTAAAAGTAGTCAAAAACTAACGGCGTCAACTTCATCATTAAAAAGATTCTTCCAATTTGATATTATGGATACTAAATATGGTTATACATTAAACTTACATATCATAAATATGATAAGTCCAGGGCTGTGTGAGGTTTGGGAACCGCAAGGTGAGATCGGCGAAAGCAATAGTCAAATTTGTTCTAAGAGGGACATTCTTAGATTTCTTCAGAACAGTGACCATCAGTTGAAGACCCGCTTCACATTCAGAACTTGATACTAGCATAAATCTGTTGGATAAAATTAATGTATGTCACACAAACATAAGCTGCCCGTATTTCTGACGTCGTTTTAACTAATTAGTGGTAAGTCTATAAACGGAGGCCGCCCATACAGGTACCAAAGCGCCTATGAATGGATCTACCACCAGATGAACGTTTTGTTTCCTGTTGTGTTTTTTCGTTTCGTTTCGTCGCTTCGTAATATGAAAGAAAATTTTGATTTAACTGATGTAAGAAAGAAATCCTTCATTTTAACACAATTTGTTTTATTTCTTTTACCAGTTCCATAATTTGATTTAGAAGAATAAAACTATTGTATTTTTATCAACAAGCTAGAAAAATAGCACTTTTATTAATTAATAGTCCAAGACTATAGGGTCAGATGTGTATGTGTACCTGGTCAAGGCGAGCGCGGCAGCGGTTTGTAGGCGGGGGCAGGTGCGCGCCGGGTTAGCCAGCAGCCAGCGCAGTAGGGGCGTGTACCGGCCGAGCGCCGTGCCCGCGCCAACCACATCGCGCTCGCACACCGCGCGCACGTATTCTGCGTCCGCGTCATCCGCCATAGCGCCTTCAAGGCCGGCTTCTTCTTCACTCATCGTTGTATTTATCTGATATTGAAGGAGAGGCCTTAAATTCACACAAATTAGTGTGAATTAAAGGCCTCATACGCGAGATAAATGCGTCATCCATAGTTGATAGGGCAAGAGTTTCAACTTTGGCTCTGCAGTGTCAGTGTGCACGTTTTTTTGGTTATTGTAAAACTGTCGTATGCAATATAAGGGCCAATTGAGGGCAAAGTAATTTGTTACACTTGTACCTTTTTCTTTATTTTACAATTATCTTAACACCTAACTAATCTAAGCAGTGGTCACGGGTGGCTACAACGAGTTACGTTGGGTTAAACGGCTTTGAAAATGGCTGTTGCCAAGCAAGCGGAAACCACTCCAACTACTTTTTCATGAGTTATCACACTTGATTACTAAGACTAATCTATCAGGGCTAAAATAAGAGAGAAAAAGAACTGTTGGTTTGCTTATAAACAAGTTAGTCTATTATTTATGTTTCTATTTAATATTTTGAGGAAGCTTTTTTAAGAAATTTGTTAAATATCACTTAACAAATTAATTTGATTATTTACTTTGATTAATACTTGCCGCTGATCAAAATTACTTGTTTTCTAAAAGTGCCATCATCTTTTGTAAATCAGCGGTACTAAAGGTAAACTGAACTATTGATCCCACTGCGTAGGTTCTTTAGCCAGGATATTCTTCCTCGGTCCGAGCTTACCGAAGTAGCCTTATTAGAAACGACACTAGCCGACCGCCGCCCGCGCGACGATGCACTCGTGTTGCTTGCGTAGATGGGGGTTTGTCGCCGTAAGTCATCCACTCGACCGCGATGCAAAGGTGTGGCGAAAGTATTGACTTTGTTCTTCCGTTTCTCTTCAGCTTTTCTTTCTTCGCGGATCTTTAAAAAAATTTATTGTAAGGTATATGAGGGTGAAAGCTGACTAGGCAGTTAAGAGAATATTATCATCAACCGAACTCTACGACATTTGGCCCCAGAATCAAACTAGGGACCTGTGTTTAACAAACGGATAACCACTGCGCCATGGAGGCAGTGTCTACATAAATATATAACACAGAAAACATAAAGGAAATAAGGAGTTATGTATTGTCTAAAAACGTTAAGATTTTTTCGTTTGTTTATTTTACAAATTTACTTTGTGGAATAATGTTCATCAATGATGATGATGACTGATCGCATCATCATCGACTCTGAGAACACCTATTGCTAAAAGCAGGTTTTTCGCAAGGATCCCCAGATTCGCATAAGCATTCAACGATGTTTAGATTTTTGCAAACTTTTATGACTTTCATAGACTAATTCGTTACCTCATTCCGTCTCCTTAGCTCACTGTAAACATAAATATCGAGATAAATTAGCTGCTGAAGAGCAATGTGCCCCAACGCGAAAACAAATCTATTCAGTAATTCTATTGGTACACTTATTTCTTCCTCTCCATTAACTTTAGCTGTAACTTCTTCTATTTTATTATACATATCAGCCAATAACTTCGCGCCCAGTATATCTGGAGTATCGCACACAATGTAAATAAAATCAATAGCGTTTGCTGCAAAAGACGCGAAATTATCAAATTTATTGAAAGTCTCCATTAAGCTGTCGTAGAGTGAGGTGAACATAGAATGTTCAATGGGATAGCGTTGATTTTTTTTTGATAAAGACAGCAACAACTGAGCACACATGTTTCTGGTATTATAGTCCCCAGTGAAGCCGTGGCTTTGTATGACCTCTAGATTTGCTTGCGCTACGGTGGGTTTGGACTTTGCTATCATAGCAAGTAAAGACAGAGCTGCGTAACTATCAACGTCTGTGGTTCCGTCGATTTTCTTTAGAAACATTTCCCAGAAAACCTAAAATAAAATAAAAAAATTGAAATGTAGAATAATTTTTAATAAATGTTATCCATAATACATCAAGATTTTTTTTGTGGTATGGCTCCAACGTTTTACCTGTATTATGGAAGGTGTGAGATCGCCTTTGCTAACCCACTTGTCTATTAGATGTTCCAGCGCCAAAGCGCTGCCGTAGTCCACGTGTGTTACAAGGGTGACTAAGTTTTTAGCGATTGTAAATGCTCGGGCCCGTTCCGCTTTGTTGTCGCACTCCAAATACATCTCCCTGTAGGCGCGCTCTACAGCCTCCCGTTTATCCTGGACGTACATACACGATAATGAAATATCAACAGAAACCGTGATAACTCGTAGGAGATCGAACGCGCTACACGTATCATATAAGCGCGGGCACGATCCTCATTAACCTTTGAACTTATTGTGAAGGAAACTACCTCGAAGAATCAGGGAGATATCGAATAAATTGGAACATAATAATATTTAATCATAAATAATAACAAAATGTTAAAACTTTCGTTAATTCAATAAAAGAAAATATTTAGAAGAGAATATTCAATATTTGTTAACTTACTTGATCAGGTGACCAGACAAGCAGCAACATGTTAGCGACGCCCACTTTTGCAGACTCGATATTGAAGTGGTGCGCTGTGGTGAAGAAGTCAATGGCCTCGTTAACGTCCCCTGCTTGCTTTGACATAAGCAAAGTATTCACCAAAGGAACGGCTTCCGATATCATCCTACTGAAGTTTACTGACTCTTGAAGGAAAGCAACTATACTTTCTTTCTCTTCTACCTTTTTGTAAAGTGCTAATTCATTATCACATTGCTGGGACGATGTTATTGATTGTCGTCTGTCCGGTGTTGTGAAAATGTTTCGAAGCAAAGCGACGAAATAGTAAATCTAAAATCAGATTAAATTAAAAATATTATAGATACAATATATATACTAAGTTAGACCTTCTAGTCAAGGCAAATATTATGAGGAAACTGACATGTTTCAAGAATAACAGCTTTCATGGACATGCGACATCCACCAACTCGAACTTGTTCAGCGTGGTTAATATAAAAAAAACCTCAATCGTCTCCTTGCGAGAAAAGGGCCCAAGTCCCAGCAGTGGGAAAATTGAGGCAGTTTTTTATTTTTAAATGTAAAGATAGACAAAATATAAAACAGTTATAGTAAATAAAGTAGTAAAACATGATTACAGTGTTAAATGGACATCAGTGGATAAATATGCATTGAAATTGTTCGAACCTGATCACTTTTCGGCATATCACATCTCAATAGCTTAGCATCAGGATACTGTCTCTCCGTATGTTTAACAATTAAATATGCCTTGTAATAGTCTTTTTCTCTCAAACTACTGCGGATTGCGTCATACAAATTTTCTAAGGTTGCTTGTGATAGTTCAGGCTCATCTTGCGTCAGTGTATCCAATTTTTCCTTGATTGTATTTTCGACGCTTTTCTCAATCTTCTCCCATTTTTTAACGAGATTGGGATCCGGTCCCGAATTTAATTTCTTTAGAAGTTCATCTAATATTTTTTGTTCACTCGCCAACTGTTCCTCCAGGATGTCTAATTTTAACTGTGCGGAGAAAGGATTGCACTCAAGAAACACCTGCAAAACGACATTAAACTTTTTTGTTCTAGTTTTAAAAAACTAGTATTGCTAAGTTAAAAAGAAAAAAAACCTTTCCCTTTTAACCTTTTCTTTTTTCCATATTAACTCAAAATTCAAATCGAAAATATTTTTTTATTCCACAAAATGATAAATGGATAAATCGACCCGTCACCGTAAAC
>DWHS01000235.1:0-10093 GCA_018247935.1 Trogonoptera brookiana
TATATATATATATATATACATATATACAATTTTGAAGAAAAATATAGACAATATGAGTCATGGTTTTCAGACACTGATGAATAATTGAAATAGATTTGATGTTGAACCAAACAACAGTAGTTTTTTAAATATACTGTGGAACAGTTTTACATAATTAATCATAATGGCGGACAACAGACGTCATTATAAACAAAGTAGCGATGCGAAGCGATGAAACAAGCAAAAGGTACGCCTGATGGCGGTACTCCCATCCATAATAATATGGCTTTAGTTAGAAATAAATACTACACTCATTATACGGGAATTTATTTTTCTAGTGAAAGTACACGTTTTCTTTTTTCTTTGTCCACCGGTCCGTGTAATCAGTTAAACTGATCAAAGGATCGTTTGTAATTTAAAAAGCTCAAGGAAAATCACTTTGTATCAAAAGACATCAATGTAGGTGACAACTTTCAATTATCCTCGGTACTGTTCCGTGTTTCCATATTGCAAGTTAAATATTAATAATTTGTATAAGAAACTCACAGATATACCTTAAATATTTGCAGCTACAGAATCTAGAGAATAACTCTATAGCCTCCACTGTGAAGATCTATGCTTGGTTGCAGCTCTGAAGTTTTTGGGTTTTGCAAGCCATTGAACTGCTGCAGTATATCTGTCGACTCTTATAAACCATGCACATTTACTACTTTATGAATATTATCCATAAATGTTTACCTTAACCTATCTCATCCATATATTACATTACATTATCAGCCAGATAATGCGCACTGATGAGAATGGACCTCCCTCAAGGATCTCCACTTCGATCGGTCCTGCTGCGTCTATTTCTTAACATTCGCACTAAGACTTTTGCTTTCTTTTATTTTTTCTGTATGGTACAGTATAGATCTAATAAATATTACAGAGGAATTTATTACTGATGACAACAACAGTTCATTAATATTATCTATTCACTTATCAAAAACTACTAACTAATTCGTAATCGCTCGAATAACCCGTATAGATTGTTCCGAGTATTGTGTCGAAGTTATAAACGAAAAATAATCATCCGCTTTTCAGCGAAATTTTCAGAGAACACATTTTTCTGATGTATATAATACTGATTAATTAATACCAATAACTCATTGTTTATCCTAAACTATCCGACTTGACTGACGATAAATTCCTCTCCAACATTTTAGTAGTACATTTAATCGCAATTTTTTTTTTATAACAATATTGTAAGAGGCGTTTTATGACTATCAGGCTGTAACATTCACAGCCTCATCATCATTTAAAACCATGAATATGAGTAGAAGGATTTTATATTTGTTTTATATTTAATTTTTAAGCGTACCTTTTAACTTAAACAAAATTAAACCCATTATAAAAACTCTGTATGAAATGCTTTCTAACCACCTCAACCAATTCTGATTCCGGTCACACTTTGGGTATCGTAGAAGTCGATAAAGAGGTTTTATAATTATCACATTAACTTCGCGCCGGAAATTTATGGATATCTTAAACTCGTTTGGAGATCTTTGATCAACCAAAGTTTTATTTTTAAAAACCAGATCGCGTATAATCTTTGATACTGACGTTAATTGTTGCTTTTACATAGTTTTGTTTTAATATTATGCTATAATATTGGTACGAAATTCTGGATGTAATATGGAAACAAACTCGAATACATTTTCACAGTATTTAAGAGCTCAGATGCAGTAAATTCTTTATAACAAGTTCAATTCCCGAGTAAAGCTTTACATTTAAAATATAACTATGGAAGTTACCGATATATCGTAAGTAAACTATATTTTAACACATTCTTTTTTAGTGTAGCATAATTGTGTTCAGACGCACAATCAACTTAAGAGAACATCGTAATTACTAAGTAGCTTTTTTTAAATAAAAAAAAATCTTATTAAATTTAAAAATCAATATTGTAATCTATTTAAAGCAACTGAAACATATCATAATTCTCTTTCTTTCTTTTATAGAAAATGTAAAATTTCAGACGTTCACCAGAGAAACAGCAGTTCTATCGCCACTTCGCAACTTTGTGGCGATATGAAGCAACAAACAGATTTGTGTTGTTTCATAGAATATTTGTCATTTCTGTTAGACTAATAACTGTGGCTTTAGAGATCATTCACATAGTTCTTTATTACAAGACTCTTTCTCATAGTTCACTTCGCACATTTTTCTTAGTATTTCCCTAGAATTGTATTGTAATCGTAAATGATAATTATTTATTATTATTTTTATTGTAATGAAGTTTGCGCCGGTACTTCCCTTGACAACTATTACGGCTTCATTTGATTCAGAACTCGCAGTTTGGAATCCGCGAGCTGATTAAAAATAAAATAAAATAAAAGTTATTAAACTAAATTAAAATAAACACAAAACGAAATAAAAGAAAATAGTTAATTAATTAAATTAACAAAAGAAATAAATTAAATTAATTAAATACTAATAAACACAACTTAAATAATTTTAAATAACACTAAACTAAATAAAATAAAACAACACAATAAAACCAAACAAAATGACACTCAATGCAGTCGCTGAAGTACACATTAAATTCATACTCATAAATGTAAATAGTTTATATTTATAGGCAAGAGGGGTAAGTGCGTGAGTATAGGATGGGAAGGGTTAAAGAGGCGGATAGTAATACATTAGAAGATAGAAATGGAATGAATTAAGATTGATACATAAACATATTAAGTGTGTAGCGCTTATGCGCGTCAGAATGTGGCGATGACGATAGCTATCGGAGGAGGACTCGAACCCTTTCTTTTTCACCTTCATCACCATCACCTTCACCTTCATCCATCACCATCCATCACCATCACCTTTGCCTGAGTCGCGGGGAAAGGTTTATTTTTAAAAATATTTATAGCTATAGTTGTTGCTGAACTAGATTTTTAATACTTTATTATCTCAAATTTTATATAAAAAGTGCCGTTCCCCGCTCGCTTTGCAAGCCGTAATATAGAATTAGATTTGAAATTTAGACTTGAAATTAGTCTGAAATATTCCTTAGGAGCAACCGCAACCGTAACCGTTATTATAAACACCCTCGTAGTTCCCTTTGGGGATGGAATTTTGTAATATTCATTCTAAGCTGACCTCTGAATGGTAGAAGCAATATCTACCAAATTTTGAGTGTTCACGTCTAATAATTTCGGAGATCTCGTGATGAGTCTATGAATCTCTGGATATCTCCTAGATATATAGATATTTGAAACCCATTAAATACTTACACCGTTAGGAGTCCACGCTAAGATCGATGCCAAATAACCCAAGCTCACTTCGTCCTCCGGTTTTGGTAGATTCACTGGTCTCACACGGGTACTGTACTCCAGAGGTCTTACCAACTTCACTGCCGATACTTTTAAGTCAAAATTGTTGATAAGTAATTTTATCTGTAAAGAAATATTGAGTTAGATATTTTTATTAACTAGGAGTTAACAGTAATAGATTGTCATAACTCCTTATTGAGTCCGCCATTTTCGATATCTGCGATGTATTAATAAAACAAATAAACTAATAAAGGTTTTAGTTAACATTTCTTATCTTTTCTCTCCGTTCTTTTATATTGAATGTATAATTTTATCTTTAAAATGAACGTATACGTAAAATTTATAACGTGTAATAAAACAGTCGGTATATTTGCAAACAATCTTCCATAAGTTGGATTGATGATTTGGTGATAATTGAAACTGCTGGAGATTTTTGGGAAAGGTCATGCAATAAATTGATGTCCAGCTGTGGGCATTTATAGCTATATGGCAAACAAAGCATAATCTGGACAATCTGCATCCATCGTGTAGATGTTTACAGATTGTCTTATAGCAAAGTTGCTGTGAGTTTAGATTGCGATGGATATGTTTTTTATAATCTAGCTGTGCTATCCTCATTATGTTTATATCTATAATAAAACTATAATGTTCGTGCTGTTGGAATATCCATTTATTTATTCATAATTTATCAAAATAATTCTGAATAAGTGACAACCAATTCGATAGATAAAGGCTTCAGCAAAAAGGCCGCTAACAACTGTCAAAGTTCGGAAGTCCTTATTAGAAAAGCGTTCAGCATTACTGTTCCGCTGTCAACATATAAAGACTGGAGCATTTATTGCGACCAAAATTAATCATCTTCAGTCTCGTTGTCACTTAACACTAGACTGTGTTCGAGTGTTAGTGCAAACGGATAAAGTTACCTTGTGAATGGATCCGCTTTTGTTGTTATACGAGCTTCCAACTCTTAGGGTGTAGTTGCCGAGGTATTTATGGGTTACGTACGAAGAAATAATATTCCTGTAACAAATGTGTTAATGCATAAAAATATAAAAACAGGTTAATTTCCGATTATTGAACTAATATATTAAAATAAAAATAATGCTATTTTTTATATAATAACTTAGATATCAACATACATTAATTTATAAATTACAATTGTTTAACCGTCTATGTAAATGCCACCGCAGCTCCTATTTCTGTCGTCAAACAGCATTATGTAGTAGTTAGCTAGGTAAATCAATAATGAGAAGCACATTGTTATGTAGTAAGTATATCGTCTTAACTATCGCCACGTTATATGCAAGCGTATAACTTAACACAGCGACATACTGCACGTCATCACTTCGTCGAATAAAAAATATAAAGCGATAACTCTTCTTATAACGTAACGATAGTCAGGATATTTACAATACATTATGTAGCACGTCCCTTAGAGACATAAGACATTACCTCAGTAATTTCACAAGTTCGTCTGATTAAATGTTACCGCAGCGGTCTCTAACGAGACAACGATTTATGTTTTAAGACCATAAAGGCAATATGATGCAATATAAATATTTTTCTTAGTTAAAGAGGCTAGTGCTGAACTATCCCACTTGCTGTTAAGTAATGTTACAAGTTGTGGTAAAGCGCACTAATCTGGTAACAGCCTATTCGCTGTTGGAGACATCCACGTCATATTTGTATAGCAACACTGACGTCTGCAACTTGTTCAACTACTTTGCTGTTCTTATCAAAGAGATGGTGCTAAACCTCTTTCTTTGTAAACTGGGGATATTTACAACATAAGAGTGGTGGTGGTGGTAAATACATTTTAGACTAGACCTTCATTGTACCATTTATCATCCATCAGATGCATAAACAGGTTTATCAAGAAAACGTCTTGAATATCTATTTCTTTTTAGTCTACGAAACGACGAGACAAGCGAAACCTTTACCTTATGATAAGTCATACGTTTGTCTATAACATCGTGACGCTAGTTAGGATGATATACAGAGCTCCATATTCCGGTTATAATATTAGCTACAGCACCCTTCAAATAGGAACAGAATATTGTTTGCACAGTGCTGTTTGTTGGAAGAGATGGTAGCTGCGGCGATACCTAGACGATCTCCGACAACAGAGGCGTACCTCATGAGTCTATAGTAAAAACACTAGAATTATACTTAAAAATGAGTGTTTAGTACTCACGGATCAAAGCACTTTGACAGTGTTAGAGACCAGTAGGTGTTCAGTATGATGCCGCTGCAGACGTAGGTGTTGTTCTTCTGCAGCGACGCAGCGTAAGGGTGGTGGTGTATTTGAGAGACCAATGGGCCGATGTGCTCGCCACTGTCGTCCATATCCTTATCCGCTGGAGAACAGAACTTAATTATATATTTATTCGTAGACCATCTTTCGAAGTTCAGCAACCATTGAGAGGATCTGGACTATCGATACCTCAGCTTTGAATGGAGATAGCTAGCTTTTTTTAACCACTGGTTTAAGTTGTTTAGCTAGGATATTCTAACCAAACTTAGCTTTCCATGAATATTTCGTTCTTAAATTAATCCTAAATAATAAAGGAAAACACATAAATAGACTACTGATTATAGGTCTCTATTACCATACACACTCTATATCCTATCTCTCCTACCAAACAGTAGTTTGCAAATATTACCGTGCTCCGATTCGAAAGGCGCTGTAACTAGTGATTTTTTTTACTAACCGATAAGACGAACGATACGTTCACCTAGTAAATGTTAACCTGACGCTAGTTAAGATGTTATACAGAGCGCCACATTGTGCTCATGGTCTTAAAAGATAAGACGTTAAATCTCATAAACCCAGTAATTTCACTAGCTACAGCGCAATTCAAACCGGAACGCAGTAATATTTAGCAGCAGAAATATAAGCTGCGGTGGATGGTATCCGGAATCAGAAACCTATCACTATTATACTGAGGTAACTAGACTTAATATGTTATATCTCAAAACGATGAGCAGAGTATGGTGTACTGTATATCATCCTAACTAGCGTCAAGAATAGTAGTACTAAGAAAAGTAGTTGTAGCTTTAAAAAAAAACTTTTTTTTATATTAAATAGCGTTGTGATGAGGGAGACGTTCAGCTATAGATAATAATACGCCCGTCTATAATAACTTGGCGGTAGTTAGGATGATATACATTACACTACATTCTGCTCATCGCTTTGAGATATAAAATATGAAGTCTTGTTACCCCAGTATAATAGTGTATAATACTTTTCTGATGCTGTAGACCTTACTCTTAATATCTAATTTGCATTTTCAGCCAATTAGTCCAGTGTCAGATTTAGAAGGTAGGTTAAATGGATGGTAATAGTACGATGTAATATAGGCATGCAACAGTTTGCCCTTTTGCCAGTTTATTTGATAAAAAAACCTAACAATGATATCATGAATAATAAACTTATTGCTGACAGGTACGATAGTACCCTGCTACATAGACTTTAGTTAGCATTAAACATATATACTAAATAGACCTAAGCTTGAAGCTGAGATACCTTAGTTCATATGACGGTTGTAAGTGCTATTCGTTTCAGAAAGTCTCGGGTTCGACTCCATTGATCATGAGCTTCTAGTGACAGAGAAACATCGTTTTAAACCCACATGTTCCAATAACGGTAGCGTAGTGGCTTTGACTCTCCTTTTGAGAGAAGGTCCCAAGACCCAACTTTGGGAACATCGAGTGAGGCTTATCGCGTTTTTTTATTACTAATAAACTTGTCATAGACTTAAGTTGTCTATATTTCAATAAATAAAACTTAGATACTATTACTTACAGCTGATATTAGCTTGTGTTATAATTTTTGTTAAATTCGCGTCCACGTCATCTATATCACGATCTCCTGGAAAAATTTTATAATATTTATAGTATATTTTTATTTGGATTAAACCTGTACCTAATATAATATTTAGTTACAATATTTTATAACAAATTACTCTTCAGGTTTGTTAGAAAAAATCTATAGACATTCTAGACGTCTTATATAAGAATTCTTGAAACCATCGCTAGATTGGATTAGTCTACTATCCAAACTTATAATACTGCCAATGTTACAAGGTAACAGGAAAGATAGGTAAATTTTTCCCCTTCCTTAATCTACCAATTACTCACCTGAATCCCCTGCCTCCTCCTCGCTGTCCAGCTTACCCTGCACCGTTACGTAGGCGTAACCGAACATAACGCAACAAGCAAACGCCGACCTGCCCATATTGCCCCACATCTTAACACTTAATCGTGTTATATCGCTCTGGGAAGCAATCGTGCGTTTTCTCTGATTGTTCTACGACATAGACCTACGAAAGATCTAGACAGAAACTTTTCATTATTTATTATTTTTTCGGTAGAGATATTTTTTTATTCAACAACAGCATTGCGATCATTAGGATGACATACACTACATAATTAATCTCTTCGCCTTTAGACTTAACATTCTTTATACTTTTTACCACAATAATTTCACTATCTATAAGGCCTTAAAGCCGGAATATAATATAGTTTTCACATCACTGTTTAGCGGCAGAAATAGGAGCTGCAGTGATATCGATCTAGATAGTTTCTTACAATAGAGATCTACCACAAATAAATCTTAACAAATCGAAATCAATATTTATAATGAAAAAAAGAATATTGTTTATATTATTCACATGGTTGTATACTCTTAATTAAATGTAGTCTAAAGTTCTTTAAAATTTCTTCGCTCTAACAATTAATTGACACAAAAACTGGCATGTAGTTGACTACAACTCGCCAGATTGATAGGATGCTCTCACTATAATGTGCCCGAATTGATGCATAAGATATAAAGTTATTACCACAGTAATTCCATTAGCTATAGCACTAATGAACCCAGCTATTATTCGTCAGAAATAGCTGCTGTGTATACTAATTTAGATAGTACCTTGCAACCGCCGAAAATTACAACTATAGCAAAATTTACAATATTGTACACGTTTGCAGTTTAGTTTATAAATCTGCTGGAAACAGTATATTATATTAAAATTATCCAAATGAAAATGTTATGAAAACGGACCGTTTTCTCTCTGTTTATGATATTTCATATAAAAACTTTTTTCATGAACATAAAGCGAAAACGTTTGATGTCGACAAATCGTAACATTCAAACGTTACAGCTCCATCCCAAAGTTCAACGATACAGTGTTATTAAAGAAAAACTTTTACGACGTATAATATAAAGTAAATACTTGTATCACGAATTTCATACCAAGTTTTTTATGTTATTTACTTTATACATACAGATAAAACAAAATATAGAAACTGATTATCTAAGTATTTTTCTACATCTAGCTATTACATGTATAGTATAGTATTTCTCTTCATCTAGCTATTATAATGATATTATTATAACCTTAGTGTACATATTAATACCATAGTGTGTTTAAATTAACATATTTTATACATAACATGGGTAACTTAGGTGTCTTATGAAATATAAAAAAAAAACTGTTAGTACTTCGAAAAATCACCTTCTCTAATTAATTTTTTTACTATGTATTTATATTTATATATTTATTTAGTTTCATAGATTGTGGTTAAACAATAATAGTTGTTTTTCTTTTGTGCCCGGTCTATATATTAGAAGGTCTTGAAAGATCTAACGAGCTCAGGATGTTTTGCCGCACGGGCGTATGTTTGTGTCAACATAGATTGCGAGTTAACGACTAGATGAAATATTAACTGAAAAAGCTAACATTTTAACTATTGTACGTTTACTAACTAAATTTAGATCTATACTTATTCTGTATAGATTCGTTTTAGCTAATCATATAACTTATGTCTCTTTAAAATTCTTCTATAAATGGCTGATAAATGAAATTTAACTGTAACTTACTAACCTTACATGTACTACCGCTCCCATTATAAGATAAAAACATTGTAGCTGTAGTTAGCATGATATACCACCACATTATGCTCGTCGCCTTGAGACATACAATAATAACTTGCGTAACTTCACTACCTACAACGCCCTTCAAACCAGAACACAGCAATGTTTGCACATTACTGTTTATCGGCAGAAATAGGAGCTGCGGTGGTACCTAGACGGTCTCCAGCAACATAGACCTACCACCAGATAAAAATTAATGATAATGAGTATATTATAGAAAAGCTAGGATAAAAAATTTAACTTATTTTTCTAAATAAACTCCTAATAAGTCGATAAACTTAGTTCATGACTTTTTTTTAATCTAAAACACCCGTCGAAAACATCAAGATCTTGACGCTTCCATACCGTCTCTACAATGACCATCATTTCTGTCATCCTCATATTTATTTCCACTGTGGTGTTCTTTGGGTAGAAAAAATAATTCGCTGAGGGTTGGATCTGGTGAATAAGGTAAGTGTTTGAGCAATTCGAAGCCTGCTTTAAGAATGGCAGCTATTGCTACTTCTGGTTCCGGGCGTATTGTCCTGGTGGAACAGGACTTATGCTCTCACTTCACCCTGTCTTTTACACTGTAGCATGAAATTTATTACAAATGAAGATGGATTTAAAGTAGGGAGTACAGTAATATTTTCTACTTTCACCCAGTCGACGGCCACGTTATAACTAAACTGCTGTATTATTCACAGGAAGCGGACTGTTTAGCGTAGATTTATTGCTCGGTCCCTTCCGCCATATGTTGCTAGATAATGTCCTCCTTATACATATGTTTGAACGAAATGTTTTTCAATTTCTATTTGTAAGACGAAGTTTATGTAAACAACTGAACGTTCATCTGAAGGTAAACCATCACACACACACACACACACACACACAC
>DWHS01000236.1:0-10090 GCA_018247935.1 Trogonoptera brookiana
TCGGGGTGCAACAACGACGCGCATTCTCCAATTGAGTCCACGTCATCTAATGAATAAATTATTTATAAAAATAATTCATTTAAAAATGTATTAATATATTTTTTTATCTTTTTAACCCCCGATCCTTAAATCCACTGCGCTTTTGTTAATTGTAACTTGTTTGGCAGGACGTATGTTTGTTTAAAAGTTGATTTAGGAAAGAGTGTTGTAGTTATAACATTCTTTCGAAAAAAAAAAAGATTCAGCCGAGAATTATTCACTACTTTTTATTTATGCAGCTTTTACTTATTTTTATTTTATGAGAAGTATTAATATTTTGTTAAAAGTATGATTTTATTATAAATTTATATTATCTCAACCACTACGTGAAAAAAATGTTTTTAGAGCATAACGGAAGTTTTTAAGTTATCAACTTTATAAATACAATAAGAAGAGTATTGATGGTAAAAAAACATTAATAGTTTTATATTATATACGCCAGAGACATTTAGGAATCTCATGTTAAATAGTTATAAACATTCTATGAATTAATTAAAATACTTTGAATAAAGTGATCGGTAAACAGACGCGGGTTACCAGAAATAGAACGTTGGGAGGCAAAATCACCGCGGCGGAGTGCGCGTGCGCCGGCCAGCGAGCCGCGTGGAGAGGTACTAGCGGAGCGGGTGCCGCGTTCCTCCAAAGTCCACCAAACCGCGCGCTCTTCTGCGAAAGCTTTTTCAAGCTCCATCTAAAATATTTTCAATATATAACAAATATATACATCCAGTAAGGAAAGTTCGTTTTTTTTGACAGATAATGTTAAGGCAGGACCGTTGTTTATTCTACGGTCCTTATTTCAAGTGGTGATATGTTAATAAGGCTATGTTATTTTTATATATGCTAAAGAAATTGTTTATAATCAAAGTGAATCGAATATATGATGTGATGCTTAAAATAGCACTTAATATTATAGTTTCCTTGAATGTTTTATTTGTACAAAAAAACATGTAAGTTTAAGACTCACAGTGCATTCTCCAATGAGGACTGGATCGATGCCGGGGCAGGCGTCCCAGAGTGTCAGTTCTAGCGCACGTCCAGCAAGTAAGTCGGCGGTGAGTCCTCCAAAACCAAGGGTAGCATTCCAAACGGGACTGCACGACGCTGATGCTGGATCAGTTTCTATAGGAGGACAACTTTCCCTGATGGCGATAAAAATAAGATTTAACAACTGCTAAGCTTTACCTTAGTAACGTTAAAGTAATACACATATTTTTAAATCTTAAAAACTTTATCATAAATCATCAATATATAATAGATATTATCGATGATGACATTTACTTTGTTGTAATTTAAACATTTGTCAGTGAGACCAATCGTAGAAATTTAAGAATAAGAAAGTACTTTTTAATAATAATTAGATTCCTAAATAGACTCACAGAGATGGCAAGAGGCGTATTCGTGCAAAGGCTTCTGGTTCATCTCCGTATCCGAGAGTGTGGTCGCGCGGAGGTAAGTCGTCGGCAGCGATCAGCACCACAACGAGCTTGCGCAACTCGCTCTCAAACCACACTTGAAGTTGCGCACGCGCAGGCGGACGCTCCCGTACGCGCTCTGCACGTTCTTGTTCCTGTTCAGATAGAGAATACATCACAAGATGTTGCTTAAACAATTAAAGCACTGTCTACTCTTAAACTAGCCTCTTTCAGTCGCCGTATTGCACCTATGCACAGCTATGAATCTAAAGGAAACGCACGATTAACAAAAACAGAAGTAAGTTAATACCAAAACCTCAAAAGAATATTCTATATTTTATGAGATGGGGAAATGCATTTTCATTGGACATGCAAAGAACAGCTAAAGTTCTTCATTAGCAAGAGATAATGCAAAACATGTTTTCTTAATACATTTTCTGCTTTGAATGTGGATACATTTTCTTCGCACTCGTAAAGGGAATAATTGGACGTTTCTCGAACTTGCATACATTTGTTAAAAATAACATGCTTTTTGGGCTTAGGCATTCCTATGTATTACATAAGTGAACAAAATCTGACGCTCTCGTCCGCCATGCAGAAAGCTGTATCATGCTGATACCCGTTTAGGCCCTATGTATTGTAACATTGGAATAAAATATCTAGGGGATAATATAAAAATTTAATATTACACTATTAACAATCCCTATAGAATTGGTCCATGTAAATGTAATAATGTTTCTTCATTAATTCTAAAAATTGCTACTATTTTAAGGCGATTTTCTACAGCGATAATGTATCTTTAATACTATGATCAAATAATAAATTTCAAACCAAATGTTATTGAAAATAATAGGTATAATAAATTACACTTTTAATATTAGTCATATTTTTTATATCAAAGAGCTAAAAATTATATAAGAGCTTTGAAATATGAAGTAAATAGTAATACCATAGATTTAATACATTTAACAAAGGAAGAGAGCGAAAATATCGCTTCACACGCAAAGGCTGGTCCTATACAGTGCTTTTCTAAATGAATATGCACATATCATTGTGTGCGATCAAACAAATAAACTGTAACAATCAACTACTGTTAAGAGCCGAGCGTAAATGTACATCGTGTTGCTTGGGGCATCAGTCGCATCGTTCGCAAGCCATCATCGGTGCGCCTGTCGCGTAAGGTGTTCCACTCCAAGCTGCTACGAGATTAGTCTTTTTCGAGCGTCTTTCATACAATGTGCGGCATTACACTACTCTAATCAAACAGCAAGACTCGGTATTAGACACTCGATGCTGAGACATGACACGGTACAAACGGGACAGTGCGGCGTCATATGTGCGGGCCGATGGCAAGACAACTCTAGCACGTGCCTGCCCAGAACTGCGCTCACCTCACCCGCTTCCTGGATTCAGGCTTCTTCTGTTTTATGTTGTTCTGTAGCTGCCTTCTTTGCCGCAAACTTTTTCTCAATTTCTATACATCACTTCTCCGCAAAGGAGCAACGGATATTGTAAAATCATTTTGTTGGGTAAAAAATGTTTATATTGTATGTTTAACGTATTTTGTTTCCGGCTAAGCTTAAAGCGGCGAATTTTCTAACTTGACTACATCGTATTTATTTTTGTTAGACAAGTAAACTAATCATCCACGATATTCTTATAACTGTTGGCCGTTACCGGGATGAGTTTCCTACGCTACCATCGATCACTAAAATTTAATGCAGCGTTGGTCTACACTTACTGAAAAATTCTAAGAATCATGGGTAATTTGTCACTTTGCGGATGTGACCTAAATTCAACTCCGGCAGGCGACGTTGGCGACATTATGTAATTGGTCGGGTGTTAGAAAAATAAAAATCTGAAAATAAGTAGGTAGCATTTTTTCACATACTTCACTTAAGATTATTATATAAACGAAATGGTGTAACGTATATATGTAACAAAATTAAGATAAAATATAATTAGATAAGTAATACCTTAAGTACGCAAATTAAGTGTTTTTTAAAACAGTAAGAGGTAACAAGTGACACAACTACAGTAGTAAATAGAAATAATGTTGTCTTAAAACTAAGTTAACTTGGAAGATGTTCGGTTGATAAGAGCAACAGTATCACAGCAGATCAACGGAGACTAGCTCCTGCACTTCATGGCTTTATCCATTCCAACGCCAGAAGAAATAATACGTTTCTTAATATATTTGTAGCCGTAAGTAAAGAGTAATTATAATAACAAGCATAAATTCGAATTTGGTTCAAGTGAATCAGTGCTAGATTTGGGATTGAATAAAGTCAACAGGTGACGGAGCTACTGTTATCGTCACGCCCCTTTATATTATATGAACGAGAAAAAGTAAAGTTATTGAAAACATCAATAAATTTTACTACAACAGAAAAAACTTTTTATATGTATTGAAAAATTTTCGACATTATTAAATCCAGGTCACACACATACATCGTATCACCGGACGTCAAGGTCATAAATGGTATATTATTTGAAGAATATATTCTGGAACTTCTTGTTTATCTAATAAAACGATAACTATATATGATTCACTAACGGTATAATAACAAAGATTTGTTCGATATGATCACAGATTATTTATCGATTGATCCATGAAGCGCAGAGGAATAGGCACCGAGTGACAGTCTATACTAGAGTTTATGAAGGTGCGAGCAGATAGCTCGAGGTCTTACAGGTCTCACAACACTTATTACAATAAAGCCTATTAGGTATTATACCGGGGTTTTCGGCAATTTTCGTCGGGTTGGCGACGACGGCGTTTTGTCAGTGTCGGGTTCTGAAAAATAAAAATTACAAAATACTGTAGGTCAATGACCACTTATGGTTGTGTAATGTTCAAATTATTGTTATTACTTATTAATAAAGTAATAGAGTAGTTTACTACCGTAAGAACGATGTGCAGAAGAAGTAGAAGAGTTGAAAGTATTGAAGCTGGTGGAGCTATGAAGCGAAGGTACATAGAGAGAGAAGGAATGGATCAATACATGTAACATAATTTTAAGGCAGATAGAAGTAAAATAAAAAAAAATAGCGTATACTTGTAAGGTGAACTTTAGTAAACTAGACTGAAAATTTTACAGTTTTTACCGTAAGAGAGGTGCAGTAAGAAAAGTTATGGTTTTGGTTTTACAATACATTTTTTACGTTTTCTATATTTAATTCAACAGCTGCCATGTTTGTTTACTGTTATAACTTTGTTAATGATAAAACATCCTCAAATTCTGCTTCGGATTTAAATCTCGTATAAGGTCATTTTGATTTAGAATCTGATGTACATGTGTTTATTTTTATATATTATAAATATACTAAAAGTTTCATTTGAAAAACGTAACGTTCCCGCAGGGATATTTTTTTATATGTTGAGACTGCTACAATTTGTTTCACTGTATTATTTAATATACATATGTCTATACGTTAGTATATTATAAAGTGGCGATTCTAACCAAAGTGCTCTGCAGAAATCAGACATAGTTATTATATAATTTTAAAAACTTATGAATAAATTAGAATACATTAGATTATATTTATTATCAAATATATGTTAAATTATTTTTTAATATAATTGAATACGACAGAAGTGCGATAGAAGTGCAAATCGATTGAAAGGAGGATATACTACTAAGCCTTAGGTGTGAAATCGCCGTTAAATTTCTGTGGCGAGTAACATTGTTATAATAAGAATTATTAATATTTTTTTTAAATATTTTTTTACCGTAAAGGGCGTGATGATGATGAGTCCCGTGTGACGCATGATGCTGTGTTGGTGCCGGCGAATCGTCAGGCTGTGGCGCCGGTTCCACAAGCAGCTCCACGGTGTCACCTCCACGTTCTAACACTGCACACACTTCCTCAAAACTGCGTTCTGTCAATGCCACTCCGCCCCATTCCAAGACCTTCAACAAGCCAGCGTTAACTATTGCGTAATGAAAGTAATATTTAAATAATAGTAACAATAATTTTGTAATAACTAGTTTCAGGAAGAACCAAAAATTAATAGCTTCTTTAAAATAATTTTATAAGTTACAGTTAGAGTAAGTTTTTAAAATATAGTATTAATCATTTTTATGACATATACATCATTTCACGTTACCTTGTCACCTTGTTGCAGACCCGCGAGATCGGCAGGCCCTCCAGGAACAGTCCAGACAATGACGGCTTCACGGCGGCCACTAGCGTCTGGCTTACCGCCAACAACTCTCATGCCGAATCCTCGAGCTGTAGATAACATATCGAAAATACCGTGTAAATACACAATAAACAATACGAAAAAATCGTCTTTAGTGACAGAAAAATCAACTGAGATTCAATAGAGAATTTTGGACATAAATAAATGTACTGATTTGTTTAGTAATATTCTTCGAAGTTCTAAATAGGTCTATCCTGTAATGGCGTTGTATTAAATGCGTACAACGGTGTCCTTTGTCGTTGGGGTCGCGACGTAGAGTGACGCGGCGCGGGGAACGGTCGTCCACGTCGTGTATAACAATCTTTATCGCCTCCGCGTCAACGGACATTTGACGCGCCGCCGCGACCGCCGACGCGGCGGTCTCAGCGTCTGAACCGCGGGATGTGAGCGCTACCATCGCGCCTAGTGCACCGGTGCGTTGCTGAAGAGCGGCGATGTCTGGCCTGCAAGCCCAGGAATTATTTTTGTTTGACAATGCTATACATATATACATTGTAATGGTGGCGTTGGGTTGTTTACACACCACATCGCTTTTTGACTCCATAAAATCGTCAAAATGACATCTAAAACAATATTTTTTAATTTATTAATGAAAAAAGTTTCTACTTTCTGTTTGGAGGCAGTAGTATATGTTATCAGGAGACTAGTTAGTGGTTAGACCTTGATAATATCTTTAGCGAGGAAGATATACACAAAATGTTGAAAAATTTAATACAATGTTTCTCCAAGTACTATTATTATTACAGCAATTAATTAACATAATGGATTTTTTGGAATAATCGCAGTTTTAAAATTATGCTGGTAGGTCCTTTCGACATTATAAAGTGTAAAACATGATAAAAATGTGACTAAATGGGAACGTTCTCTTTCTTCATCGTCAGTTTATTTATTTTTTCAATCTGTACTTTAGGATTTTCTTATTCAATTGTAAGAAGTATATTTGAGAATATGCTAAATACTAACAGCTGACTTCCACGGCGACGCAGAGGACGTTCTTCGTCCACACTTAGTCCAGTGATCTGTGGCGGGGTGTCCGTGGGTTCTTCCGCGCGGTATGAGCTGCGCCGCGACCCTCCACCACCCACCACGTCTACAGCTGATGCCCTGATATTGAATTATTATTTATTATATATTTTACAACGCCGTACATGGTATACTATAATCTATACATTAATACCTGAAGGAAATGTGAGTAAGTTGGAGTGTAATATTTGATATTGTTAAAGTTCGGAAAAAGAGTAGAGGATATCAATATCTGTGTATAAACGGCTTCAAAAATATATGAAATTAAACTGATTATCAATAAGGAATTTCGACTACTGAAAGTTTACTAGTCTTAGTGAATGATATAAATCATCTGTCTATCATCCAATTTTTTAGGTAGACCTTTGTGTTAACTATCTAACTAGCACGTTGGCGTTAATAGCAGGGGTAACAGTCATCATCAGGCGACCTTCTTGTCAATCTAATTGATAATGTCTCAAAGCGACAAGTACAATGTAGTGCAGTGTATACCATCCCAATTAGCGCCAGATTGTTATGGGTAGGCAGATCATTTACCATCACGTTAACGTCTCGCTGCTTCGTCGAATAAAACAAATGTGTTATATAAAAATATAATATGTATTAATCTGTTGTGGTCACCTGCGTGACATGGGCGGTGGCGCTGAGAGCGCAGGCGCATGCGCTTGGTGTGGCGGTGCGGGTTGGTCCTCGTCGCAGGAGCGCTGCCGGGGCGCGCGTACGGAGCGGCGGCGCGCCGGCGACACGGTGCTCGCGCGCCGCGACTCCACTTCCGGTGTCACGCTGCCGCCGCCGCCCTTCAACTGCCGCCGCGGGCAGCGTCGTTAAATACTCATCGCTTTACATATCATATGCTACCAATTATCAATTGCCAACCTGCTAATGCTTTCTATATACTTTAAATATTGTTGATATTCATGTTGTTGCAAGACGCGGTAATACGATTCATTCTTCGATTTAACTCCCAATATAAATGTGCTTTGTATCTGTATTCAACTGAGTCTACTACATTTATAACTACGAAATAATTACACCGAGTTTGCTTTCACCAGTTTTTAATTATACTTCAAATGTAACTCGATCGAAAGCAATCCTTATAACTATTTGAAAATATGTTTGGCTATTTGAGAGTTTTCCGGTCTATAAAGTGTCTTTAATTTCGAAGATGGTTTTATATTTTTGCCTATAATGTTTTGCATTTAGGACTAATGTAGCAAAAGACAAAAAAATAATATACTTTGTTATATTTAAGAATATTCTTGAATAGTTTACATAGATCTGTGAGAAGATAAATTATTAGCTCCTGACACTAAAGGCTAAATGTATTGTCATATCGAACGGCAAACTTTATGGGAACAATTTTATAGCTCGTCAACAGAAAGTTACGAGTTTTTTATATATCAATTTTCCGATTTAGCAATTTAGTTATGTAAAAAAAAACAGGGCTTACATCGTCCTTTAACACAAATTTGCTTGTTGTAGATTCGTTGCTATGCTGTGTTATTAATTAAATATTTTTTAACAACCCTACGACTAAATTGTTAAAAGATTGACGCTTTCATTTATGTATCTGTATGTGGTTCAGTGAGCTTTTAAAGTCCATAGCAATTTTATGCCCTTTTTTGAGTGTCTTCATAATTCAACCAATGAAAGTTCGAAGTTTCTGGAAAAGTACGCTTAACTCTCTACTGCCTCATTATCACGTAAAAATTATGTGAAATTATGATCAAGTATTAGCTATTTTCAGATATTTACAAAGAACGTAAACTTTTACGTCCGGGGGACGGTTTAGAATATCCTTATTGGCAATCTACGGAATATAAAAGTTGAATAAGCAAATAAATTATAAATAAAGATCCCGGAAAAGAGCAGCAGTTTTCTTTTTGACGGTTACTAGCATATTAGCTTGCCAAACATAATGCATAGCGTACCGAATACGGCAAATACCCTCTTCGAAGAAATCTATAATAAGGTATTTCAGCTGAAGACGGCAAAATGCCAAAATAATGAGCTTTCTGAAGACAGTACTTAAAGTGTACTTGTACCTTCAATTTATGGGACAGAATCTAATAGTTTGAAATCATAGGCAAATATTACTTTCTCGAGCTCCTTTAACGACGCTGGTGAAACGTCCGAGTGACGGCGTAATTCGGGAGACCTCGGAGGCGCAAGACCTCCGGAGCTGCCGCCGCTGCCAAGCCGCGCCTCCGAGTGCCGCCGTTGCAGTGCCTCGAGCACTGGTACTTCCAATAGGGAGTCCGTGCTGTCCTGGGCCGCTGGTGGTAACCGTGGACCGGCCTTGCGACGGCATACAGAGCATCGCCAAGAATTCTAAAATATAATGAACTTATATTATTCCAATCAAACGGGAAAACTCCCCGGCAGTTATATATTTAATGTGTGTGTACCCCTGTGTTTGAGGCATGGTTTTCAGACGTTTATGAAAATATATACATTTATATTTAGTTTTATATGGGTACTGTACGGTATAACATTTTCATTAAAAAATGCGCAGCGAAAAATAAATAAGAAGATGTAATTAATTTATCTAGAATTTAGTATGAAAGTAATGATTAAATACAACATAAGGAAAGTTCTTACTGCCTCTTCATCGCTTGCCGGCTTTGAATAGGATGAGCAGTCCTCGCAGACACGGTGCTGGCAACCGTTGCATGTGTGGAACACCTCCCCGGGTTTCAATGCTTTCAGACATACGCGACACGCTCCGGCGCGGGATGGTGCTTTACCTGCTTCGCTGTAATTTTAGTTTTAGTGACGAAATTAATTATTTTACATACTAGATCAACTATAACAAAGACTATGTTGTTTCGCATTAGAAAAATGGCTGGTGCACATTGTTAAATATTAAATAATAATATACGTATATAATCAAATAATTAAATGCGCTTGGAAAATAATCATATAGCCTTGTAACTACTATAAAGACCTACAGCTAAACTTTTATAACGCACAGATAAATTTTTAAACCGTTCAACCAATTTTTATAGAAATAATATGTTTTTCATTCAATTATTAAGCATTATGCATTATTATTATCATACATTTATAAGCATTCATGAGGTGTACACTTTCGGAGAGCGAAATATTGAACAATATCGATCTCTTCTATTGAAAGTTATGGATAGTCATAAAAAAATTAAGTAATTTGTATAGTATATAAAACAGGAATATTTTTTTAAACAATTTTAACTTTATACTATGTATTAATATCTCACCGTTCAGTTTTAGCAGGTTGTGGAGGAGGTTGCGCAGGAGGCGCAGCCGCAGGGGGCTCTGTAGTGGTCTCAACTACTACCGCCCGAGGTCCGAGTTTGGTCACTGAAAATGGAATGCGTATATTGTTTCGTGCATTTGCAATGTTTTTATTTTCATATATATATATATA
>DWHS01000237.1:0-10065 GCA_018247935.1 Trogonoptera brookiana
AAGTATTACGTATTTTAACGAAGATCGGTTAGATTTGTTAAATTCAAAGAGGTGTATTAATCGCTTCATAATGAAAATTGTAACTTGACAGAATAACTTAAATGATTTTTTTTATTTTCAGCGGTGTATCTCATTGACAAAATATTTTTAGTAGTGGTTATAAGACCGAATTAAAATGTTAATGAGAGCTTTAAAAAGTACGAGCTTTTATATTTCAACGCTTAATTACTTATTTTAAATATGCGAATGAAGTTTGCTATTACGGACATTGTATGAAGCAAGTATGTGATCAGTGTAACCGAGAGGTTTCGGCGTGAATAAAAATATTACAGTAATATAGAATAAAGTTTTTTTTGGTATAGTTAGCTAAAAAATCTTTTTTATTTGAGTTTTTGATTGTTTTGTTCCGAATTATAGATGCTGTAGTTATTAAAGTTAATTGAGACGAGACTAAACAATCTTTCCTTTAGGTTTCAAATACATTGCAATGCAAAAAAAATGCGTTCTATTAACATCTTTATTACTACTATGTGATTATCGGAAGGCGCATCACAAACGATCACGTGAATATCCGGTTCGTCACGATGAGGCAAGCAAGATATTCTTCTCAATATAAGGGATATATCCTGCCAATAGTAACATGTTGCTCTTATATTCTGCAACACCGCGTTGACCATATTGATTTTATAGTTACAGTGTCTCTACATCCAGATAAACAAGAATTAAAAAAACTACTTCACAAAAGAAAATCGTCATGAATTTAGTTTTTATCATCAAGTTTATGTATTTTTTTAAGTATTTCCACAAAATCTGTATACACTGTATGTACGTGTATTGTTTTATCTACGTACGTACCTAGGTAATACTTTAAGATTTGCAATGATACCTAAAAATTGATTAAATGTGTACTCAATTTATACTTGAGAATTGAGACTTGAGAATTAATACGAAGAAAATTTAAACTTGTGAATCTGTTCGAGACCAACACAGTCGACATCAAGATCTTGCGATTGAAATGTTAATGTTTTAGGTCACACATTGGAATTGCAAATCCATTCTTAACTAGGACGTTGCGAATTGATAATGCGGATTTAGTAAACAACATTTTCAATAAACTACATGTGATTACTTAGACAATATTTTGTAAATAAGTAAGAAGTAATTACGAATGTAGGACGTCATTTCCATACAAGTTCTTAACGATATAAATTTAACACACAATTAATAGCTTAGCTTTTATTAATTTAGTTTCTGATACAAGGTTTGTGCAATTTACTTTTATGTTTTTAATTCGTTATATAAAAACGAGTCTCTAAAGAACTAACAAGACTTTGTTATCATTTCAGTTTTCCTATTGATAAACCTAGAGTCTAGACAAATATATAAGTTTTTTTATAATTAATATCCCGAATATTTAATAATTAAATCCTGAAATATTCCGTTTACTGTGCGAATATGTATAACGAGCAGAGATTTAACCTTTGTTTATCAATACTTTATTTAATATTCAGTAATTTATCTCGATTCGACAAATGCAAATCTTTATGGTTACATATTAGAGATATTAGTAAGGAATTTAAAACAGCTAAAATTAGAAAATCTTTAATTATATTACAAGACGCTCTAGGTTATTGTATGTACAAATGATGTTTATGGAAAATACTCGGAAAATAGGTACAGCAAAACTTTTAAAATAATATGTAAAATAACTAAAAGGCAATAGAAAAATACCTTCAAGGGTTAGATTGATTTCAGGTAGCACCAGATGCATTTTCTTTATTGTAGTACTATTAGGAATTTAAAATTCTGGTTTACTGAAACTGTTACACTGTTATTGAACAGAGTGTATTTTTCTCACATTATGATAATTGTTAAAGGATAGGGATATGTAGATTATAGGGATATATAGGAATATAGGTTATTACGAAAGCTATAAAATAAAACATCATGTTTTACGCATATAGTGTAATCTATATAAGGGATCTTAAAGATTTATTTGTCAATTATGATTATAATTAAATTATAGATCTAAATGTACAAAAATTGTATATACAAGAGTCATGCATTCATATTTAAAACTATATAAGTTGGTAGATACAATGATTCTCATTTGTAGGAATTTACAATTAACACCTTGAACATTCAACATTGATCTGATTTCATTTCTATTAAGAAAATTAGTAAACATCAAAGAATTATTAATTTTAATTACATTGATCAACATTTTTTTACAAAAATCAGAATCGTTGAAAACTATTAGGAAATATATTTGCACTTATTCATACTAATTTAAATTGACGATATTTCATAAAACAGTTCTTAATATTAACGCTTTCATTCAACAAGTACTTTAATTTATTTGACGACGCTAATTTGTTTTGGATAAGGTTCGTCTACAAACTGTAGTAATCCAAAACTATCTAGCGCTTTTAAATTTTCTGCAATGTCATAAAGTGACATTGTAGCGGCATTACTCACAACAACGTAATAATATTATGAACACCAAAGGAATGTACGAATTCACCATATTTACACACTTCTACGCTTTAATTTTTGGCACAATTACGCATTTCATGCACACACGCCGCACTGAGTTCTATCAATTCTACTGGTTCTGAGCAAATATAGGTATGCAGAGAGATATCTACAGAAATACAATATATCCCCACCGCAAATATTACCTGAAGAGGGTGAGGATGTACATTATTTACACCTGCAATCAGTCGTATCTCATAATTATAATAATTTATGTCGTAGTATAACATTAGAATTGGCTTTTTGTAATACTTCTTTTGTTACTTATTATTTCAATACCTCTATCACAAGGGAACATCGATTACCGACACTTCATTTAAAATAAGCCAAGAAAAGAAATTACAATTGTAAAAATGTCAAAAGCAAAGTAAGTATCACGATTGGCACTATATGCAGTCCTAAATAGGCCGGACTAAAAGCTACTCAAAATATTATACTATGTAAAATCGTAAATCTACCTAAAATGTAGAATTCGAATAAATTCTGATGTCGTATTGACAAATAATCTTGTCATTTGACAAAACCGTCATAAAATTATTAACTTCACAACCTGATGTTCGGTAGTTATAGAACAAATGAAATACAAGAGGATATGGTTTATCTATAGTTTTCACTAAGCCCTCACTTGATAGTTGATGGGATGGTATTGTCAAGAAATTCAAGTCTGAGTTAGTGAATATTGGAGTAAATGGAACTATATTTAGAAGTTGCTATCGTAGTCGGAACGTCGCCGCGAATAGTGCGAACGGGGATACTCGCCAGTGTACCCGTATACCTGCGATCCCCCACCGGTTTGTCCGTACAGTTGAGAACCTCCTCCGTATCTGCCAAAAAGTTAATAAGTAATTAAACTTTTCATCGTTATCATCATTACCAGCAGGAAAACGCCCACAGCCGAGCAAGGATCTGCACAAGGGTGGATGGAGGATTTGGACTGTTAATTCCAACGGCTTCTTGCGACTTTCATCAGATACTCGGTCTACTTTCTGGCGGGCCTTCCTGCACTATGATTACTAGTCCGTAGTTACCACTAAAGGACCTTACTGCCTCATGACCGTCTATTTTTAGATCAGTATCCTGTCCATTGTTAATTAAGTTTAACAATAATTTTGGCTATTTCGGTGACCTTAGTTTATGTATGTTTTAAATCGATCGCGGGGAATCAACTCAGTGACATGTATTATATATTTTTCTACTAACCCATAACCATTTCCTGTTGCACCATAGAGCTGTGAACCACGACCTGAGTCTGGTGTATAATGTTGCATATATTTGTGCAGTTGCGGTGTCCACTCCGATCTCCACGAATCACCGGGATTTGGATAAGCAAGTTGTTCAATGAACGCCGTTGACATTCTCTATTAAATATAAGAAAAGGATTTACTATATTATATTATATTACGTATCATTGGTAGTGTCGCTATACAAGCGGGAAAGCCTGTTTTGCTAAAAAGATATGAGGAGAACTATTATTAATGAATCATAACGGGTACCATATCTTGATACTACGTCGAAGATGCAAACGGAAAGAAAATTATATCATGATATAACTTTCATTATTCAAACAGCGTATTAGAGCATTTGCGTGTTCTATTACAATATTCGCAGTACCTGCTAATGATTTAAATATGTATTATATATACAAAGGTATAATAAAACAACATTCAACTTTTTAATATAAAGGTTTCTTATATTACCTTTCCTGAAGGAAGATATGGTAAATCTCTCTCTTTCATTTGATGTGTATCATCGAATCCACCCATGTGACTTTTGTCTAATTCCCGAAGCATGTCTTCACTTAAGGGAATGGGTTGTTTTGCCTTGGCACTCTTTTGGCGATTAACCAGCTACAATTAAATTTAAATATGTAGTGTGATTTTAACATATACTTTTAAGCAAACTTTCTATAAGTATACTTACAACTGTCACACCAAAAATTATGACAAAGAGAAGTGAAGCCATTGCTATAACAATAACTGCAATACCCCATTGAGGTAAGAATGCCTCCTCATCTGGCTCTGCAATGGTTGGTTCTTCCCGTTTCGGTAATACTAAAAAAAAGACATACTTTTATCGTTCTATAAGGCAAATATATTAAAAGGTTATTCTCATTTTATATTACCAATGAATTCTGTATAAGCTGGATCCATTACAAACTTTCCCATTTCTAACTTTCCAACTGATTTGTCAATAGTTTTGGTCATTTTTTCATCGCTTTTCCTCATTTTATCTTCATCAGGTTGATCACCTAACATTATATCTGGATCAAAATCTTCATTTACAACCTGTTCTTCCACTACAGATCCTGATTTAGCTTCATCAAGTGATTTATGGAATAATCTTTTTAGTTGTAATGTATCAACTCTCTCTTCAACATCGTTTAATTCTATAAAATAATCAACAAGTATAGATCCCTTAGTAAACCCATCAATGCGAATGCCTTTGTACCATTTTCTTAAAAGGTCTGATTTTTTATACACCGTATTTAACTGAAAATAAAAAAAAGGTATTATTATCTTGAAAAATATAACACAAATAACATATACGTAAAATTTTTTCGACTTAAAACTAGCTTCATAAGAATTATTCGACACTATTATTTACTTTCTAATAAAATATTTTTTATATAAAAGTGAAAACACATTTAACTGGCATATTATTTCAAATCTAATAGAGATAAGGATTAAAAGACATATCCAGGATTTTTTTATTAAAACACCTCAAATATTCATTTGTAATTATCTTTAAATACAAAACATTGATTAGTAACCATTTTGAAAAAAGAAAAAAAATGGATAATGCTAAAACATTTGTTTAATAAAAATATTGTATCAAAATATAGATGGATAAGTTATTCAAGATGTAATGATTGTTTTACCTCTTCTTTTACTTCTCTTGCTAATTTTTGCCACTCTTCGGTGTGGTGATCCAATAGTTCGGGAACCCACTTAGCACCTAAACGTTAAGAATTTTTAATGTAGCAGTAGAATCAACAACTTTAATATAATATATTAATATATTGAATATCGTATAGAAAATTTATATTGGTTTGGCAAAAA
Organism: Trogonoptera brookiana; assembly: GCA_018247935.1. NCBI lineage: Eukaryota > Metazoa > Arthropoda > Insecta > Lepidoptera > Papilionidae > Trogonoptera > Trogonoptera brookiana. The sequence continues at coordinate 5,595 of DWHS01000237.1, forward strand.
CAAATTCTATTTTTCTTTTTTTTTTGTAAACGAGTTATTAGGTATTCAACTCTTTTAATAACTGTAAATGAAATATGTCAATACCTGCAACTATTTTAATAGTAGCTGCTATGTCGCATTCATGTCGACAAACACCAGGTGTTGTTGGTGGGGGTGGTGCTACCGTTGTAGTTGTTGTAGTCGTCGTTCTCCTGGTCGTTGGTTCAGTGAACATAACGTTCGAAGGTGTTGTAGCTGTGGCATTTCTCTGAGCCTCTAAAAGTTTTTCGATTGAAAATGGTGTTGTGGATGGTGATGGCCAGCCAGTAAATTCAGTGGAAGCTCTAAAAGTGAAAATCATTGTTATTAACAAAAGATTTTGGCAAATAAAAACGTATTTTGCTTTTGCTCTTTATTAATTCCTGGTGTCATCAAGTTTGACGAAAATCTAATCAGATAGACATAATTAAAATTCCCGGGATGTACATAAAACATTATTCACTAATTTATGGCTGATTTAATTCACATTATATTATATTAATTTCAGTTGTATTTATTTACTTAATGTGCAAAATCAATAACACACAGTTAATCTCCAAAAACATTTATGAAATTAATGTGACATTATCTTAGAAAGTGAAACAAATAAAGTTATAACCCCAACGAATAAAATAATCGCTTAATGTTACCTGGTAGGCCAGCCTTTCATAATTTTGGGTGTAACTGGAGGTGGTCCCATTTCCAAATTAGATTTTGGAGTAGTTTTCCTTGCAGATTTTCCACCAGGTCTTGAAGGAAAAATTAACTTTATTCCTCCGGATCCTTTTGTACTTGTAGCAATTGTACTCGATTCAAAAGTTTTGTTTGACTCATTTTGATTAAATCCAGGCGGTAGCAAGTTTGAAATATCAGCAGGTTTAAATTTATTTAGTACATTGTCATCGTCTATTGTTTCACTACTATTCAATTTATAATTTGATGGTAAAAGGGCAGATACATCTACCGGAATGGCATTAACAGGTAATTTGATTTTACTTTTCAAAGTTTCTGTAGTAGAGTCAGGAGTAGTATTATTAAAGTTGAAACCTTTAGGTAAGAAAGCAGATATGTCTATGCTTTGGACTTTATCCAAAATGTCAATTTTTTTAGTTTTTGGCGATTCTGATATTGATTCCGATTTATATCCCGGTGGTAAAAAGTTATTAATATCATCTTTTTCAATCTTTTTAACTAAATCATCTTGGGCTTTGTTTTCCTTTGGACGATATTCTTTCGGTAGTAAAGATTTGTCATCAAGTATGATAACTTTATTTCTGGAACTTATTCCAGATGAACGTCCTTGCGTTCCACTTATAGTAGGAATTTGTGATGAAGAGACTGGAGCAGCAGTTGTTGTAGTAGTAGTTGTTGTCGTTGTAGAAGTAGTTGTTGTTGTACTAGTACGCTTATCTTTAAATGAAAGCTTTGGCTTATATCCTGGTGGTAAAAATCCAGATAGGTCGTCCATAACTGTTACCAAAGATGGTTTTTTTCTAGGTTTTGCGGTAGTGGAGGATGTAATACGTGGCGTAAATTTCTTTATCATTACCGGCAATGGTTCCGGAGATGATCGTTCTGTTATTGTAGAGACCTGAGTGCTTTTTAATGTAAATACATTAGGCAAGGATGGAGTTGTCGCGGATATTGTGTTTTTAGATGTTGAATTCATTTGTTCGGTAGTAGATTCTGTTATTAGTTCGATGTTTTTGTTTTCACTGTTCAAGTTGCCAGATAACACACTGCTAGATAATTCTGATTGAATGCTATCTAATTTATCATTTATATTTTCAGTAGACGATGAACTATTCATTAAAATGCTCTGATCGTGATTATTGGAGTTTGTCACACCTTCTTCTTCTTCTTTTTCATCTGACAATACTTGTTTCTTTTCTTCTTGTTCTACTGCTGGAAAGGGTAAAAATCGAGCCCCTGATACGCTGCGACTAGTTTGTACTGATGCTACAACTATCCAATTCTCAGTAGTAGCAGGAGGTAATTCTTCGTTATTTTGTTCTAATAAATTTACCGAAGATGTTTTTTCGAGAGGTTTAGAAGTACTAGGTGAAAACGTGACGTCTGGAATAGATATAGTTCCATTTACTACACTTTTAGTTGTTACCACAGAAACAACTTCTTGACCCAAAATTGAAGGTGTTTCGACCGAAGATATATCTTCACTGGAATAAACTTTATTATTTGGAGCAGTTGAATTGTTTGCTTCATGATCTAATTGGTCTATTACAGTACTATCAACAAATTCTTTAAAGTTGTCATCTTTCACCATTTTGTTTACAGGTTTCATTACAAGAACATCAAAGGTACTCGTTGTATTTGTCACTACTTCATCAGTATCTTTTTCAGGTTCTGCTTCAGTGGCATCGTATTCGTCGTAAATATCTGTTATGGGTTCCGTAACTGAAACAGGAATTGGAGTTGTTGTAGTTTTTACTTCGGTATTTTCCGTTTCGTCATAGTATTCAACATATTCTTCTTCCTCATCGATTTCTTCATTTTCATCTTCATTGGGAAATTCAGAACTCGAATCTTTTTCGGTAGTAGAAGTTGAAGTAGATTTTGAATTTAATGTATTTGATAGTGGCATTTTAAAAGTATCTGTTGACATATTGCCAGTGTTCATAAAACTGGCATCTGCTTTGCTGTCATTAGGACTATCAGTTACAGAAACATTTTTAGCTTTAATAACTTGCACATCAAAAGAATTATGTGTATTTTTCATCAATTCTCTAAACGTGGTTATGTCACCGATGTCATCTTCAAGTAATGGTTCTATGTCTAATAAAGACTTATATTCCGTTGAAGAGCCGTCATATATTGGTATATTTTTGAAAGGTTTGGAGCGATTAGTAGCGACGTACTTATTGTTTTCGGAAATCGGTGAGTTAGTTTTACCAGTAGTCACCGTCACCGGTGAATTAAAATGTGAATACCGTGAACTATTTGATTTTATATTGAGCTTTTGCTTGGATATAAAATTATTTGGGTTATATGTTGTAACTCTGTGCTGATCTAACAGGTCTTGATTCTCATTTCCTACTATTTCATCACGAGGAATATGCCCACTTTGCCCGTTACTTTTTAAGCTATTCCCGTCAAATGGAAGAGCCTTGAATCTATTATTTTGTAAGTAATCTATATCAGGATTATTTATGGTTATTTGTCCTAAAAACGTTTCCTGTTTTGTAGGGTCATTTTGATACGCTACGGAGTGTATTTGGCTGACATCTGGTCTTTTTGTTGATGCTGGATGAACAATTTGATAATTGTAAGGTAAAGATGGCCTAAATCTTTGGCTTTGGGATGTACTAAATTCAGGTTGATTCACATAGTATTGAGTACCTGACTGACTTCTACCTGTTGATAAATGAAAAGGGGACGGGTTTTGGTTATAATTGGGACTTGGTAAACGCCCCTGTCCATTATTAAATAAAGGTTGTTGAGAATAAGTTGATACTTTAAAACTGTCTCCCTGGTCATAAAATGAAGCAGTTCTTGTATTTGGAAAAAGAGACGGTTGAACTTGAGCAAAATTTCTTTCCACTGGTGTGTAATAAAAGTCGTTTTCGTCTGTAAACAATATAAAAATAATAACTTAAAACAATATGAATTATTAAAAAATTAAGTAACAAAAAAATTAAAAGTGTTCAGAGTTTATTATTAATAATCATGATAAAAAATTATAACTTAAATATAAATATTTTATGTGAATTCAATTATAACAATACAATGAATACATTTATTTCATGTCTGTTATAATAAGTGGTTTTTTCGGCAGTGATGCTTGTCGGACCGAATGTTGTTTAACTGGTTTTACACTACATTCGTAACGTGAATTAATTCATTTACGAAATAACTAACCATACAACAGTCGCATTAAAAGTAGAACAGTAACAACTTGACCAGTAGCGATTTTTTTTTGTGAAGTGCTGTCCATAGAGTTTATCATCCTCGTGAACTGAATAGGCAAATACATGAAAAGTACTTTGTCGCTCGCATAATACTTGAAGATGAATGTGAAATTTGTTTGTTTGGTCCATAAACTTGAATCTATAGCGAAGAATATTGTGATTTTACATTCGACGTGAGAGCGATGATATGATGTCTAAAGTATTATGTATTAGATTGGATCAAGTTAGAGTAATTTTCTAATTTCAAATTCTTTGATGCATATGTACTTTGCAGATTTTTATGTTAAAATATCTCGAATCTAGGTATGCAAACAAGATAAACTTTATTTGATTTTTTTTTATTTTAGCTATACAAAAATCTATATAATTTAAATGTATGATGTCCAAATAAGATTTTTAAACTGTTCTTCCTTCTAATAACAGTATTGCTTGACAAGAAATAAATGTACAGCGGTACCGTCATAGATGGTCTCCTGCGATGGAAAGAGATAAGCCCATGATATTGCTAAGTTTGTACTACAATGAGT
>DWHS01000239.1:0-10033 GCA_018247935.1 Trogonoptera brookiana
TATATATATATATAGCTAAAGGAAAGTTATCTATATATTGTATTTATATGGAACTGAGAAGGGTTTTGTAACGCTCTTCATAACTATTGAACTATTGCTAAAGTAAACCAACCGTCTTATAAGATGAATTTTAATTGAGAGTCTTCTGCTGGATATTGTTTAGGCACTACCGCAGTTCCTTTTACTACTGACAATCGGTAATGTGCAGACATTACTCAGTCCAAGTTTGACGGCATCTTCAGCAAAATTTGTAAAGTAATAATAATAAATATCTTACAATGCGATGGGGATAGCGCTGTATAGTATTTATCGTCCTGTCTAACATCGCATTATTAAGAGCAGGTGGATGTTTACCATCAGAACCTCCTGTTTAACTCATCGGTTCACGATTAAAGGAAATGAGAATTAGTGACAAATATCATATTATTTAAGTTATGTTATTTTTTTACATTTTTGTTCGGACCCCGTCTGAAAATTTAAATATGGCAAACTTTCATCCACCTTTATGGTATAACGTTGAAATTTATTTACAATGCTTTTTATGAAATTTAATTTATCATACAATAAATCACTTCTTAAAAAAATATTTCAATATAATTATGATGTAAATTTCTATTAAATTATTCAAAGTTTTACACTTTGTCTTTGGTGACTAGACCCGCCGGGCCCTGGCCAATTACTGGCGATATACCCGCCACGGCCACCGCTCTCAACGGTCTGCAACAACGAAAAATAGTAGTAATAAATAACCGGTGACTTACTAAAGCAAATGTAACATATTAATTGAGTATCTCTAATGTACAGTTACCATTATATAAGTCAAAACATATTGATTGATATACACTCAAGATGTTAGTTTGTTTTAAATGTATAAAGAAAAATATTATTTAATATAAGCGCCATCTAGTGACGAAATGTTCCACAGGTCAGTTAAGATTTTATATCGTGAGACTGCAGAAATTAACGCCACTATTAATGTTAATAATTAATTAACTCAGCTAATATTTTATAAATAGCGCTATAATTTATATATATTTAGAAAAAAAATATTTTTCATATAGTTACAAGTTCAGAACTTTTTCAATAGATGGCGCGCTTATAAATGACATCAACTAAACATTCTAAATTTCTTTTTAATGATACAATAAAGCTATAGATGTCGCTTTTGTTAAATAATTCAAAGGTCGTTATTAAATATTGGCAACAACTTTAAAGCTATTAACTAAATATTATATCAGGGGAATATATATGAACAAGCCTGAATTTTAGTTCAGAAGTAGATTTTAGAAAATATATACTATTCAACTTAATATAATTATAAGTATATTTAAGAATTATTGTCTCACTTGAAGCCCAACTCTTCAGCCGGTATACCGAGCTTCATAAGTTTCGCTTCGTATGTTGCGAGGAGATCGTCGTGAGCCTTCCGTAGTCGCGCGGCTTCATAATGCAAATCTTCTATTTGTGTGTCTTTAAGTTTTAATAAGTCCTAAACAAAAAGGTGCGCCATTAAATTTAGGAACTTTTCACATTGCATAGTGTTTGTCTTAAGTAAACAAAGAATCGGTTGAATTAAATAGTCCAATTGAAACGAAACGATGGGATTAATACATCTAAGATGAAGAAATTATAGGACGTTCACGTTGCTAGGGATCATACCTACTCACAACAACGTGGGGTTAGTTAGGATATTTACAATATAAAGTAAACGCATAATGTTAAGTAAATGTAAATATAATATATTACATATTTAATATGTACGGCTCCGGCGCAGTGAAATCTCTAGAAATATAATCATCTTACATGTATCTCCTTCGTGCCCATGTCTCTCGCCTGCAAGCTCTTCAGTTTGGACTCCAGTAGCGACGTCTTCAACGACACCTTCTGCTGGACTTCCAGCACAGCCCGCGAGAACCTCGCTTTCAGCTCATTTCGCTCTGCCTCCACTCTGTCGTACCGCACCTGAATTACTTCGTACTCCCACTTCAGTACATCGAACTGCTTCTCCAGGGATGCAAGCTGTTTTGTTTTTGCCTGAATTTTTTTAAGAAGCAAAGTGTAAATATTTAGAAGTACTATTCTGTCTAGGTCATTATTAATCTTTATTTTATGACAAACGTGTGGGGCCCTGATCAAGATCATTTAGATCAGTGTGATCAAGATTGCGTCTGTTATTTTGATGCAGGTCTTCATTAGCTATCCATCTTTAAATCGTAATATTATGGGTTTGTGGACTTTCAAGGTGGGGGGAGACCTCATTGCTCATTAAGCGAGCCCGTGGTGAACGACAAAGGACGAGGTGGTCTTGTGCTTTTCCTAGCAAAGTGAGAGAGCTGGAGAGGATTATGGAACTTCTCGGTATGTACTTAAGCGCAGTGTATAGAGGCACGGATGTCTTCCGTAGGAGATCACGGGGCCTCTTGAAAAGCATAAGATTACCACCAAGGTGGTTTTAGCGAGTATAAATCCCACACAACCCAGTCTTCCCCTAGAAGCAGGGTATCCTATTGAAGATTTCCTCCTTGACAATTCGAAATATAACAAATAGATGGCTTTGATTATGACGCGAATTTAGGCTTTATTTTTTTTGTATTTACAAAGATAAAATATTATGAAACAATAACTTTCTTTTGTAATGATAATTTGAGTGACTTTTTATCCATCAGATTACTTACTGCTAGTGCGGCCTTATCCCTGTCATAGTTAGACATTTGGCGCCTCAACTCCTTGTTTTCTACTATCGCCACTTCCAAAGGCTCTAACAAGCCTTTAGATTCTGCTACTGCGTCTTTAGCGATCTTTTCCGCTCGTTCTTTCACCTTCTGCATATCTTCCATTTGCTGTTTGATGCTGCTTATGAGACCTGTAAATGTGAATAATAAATATTATTAATAAGATTTCTTGATATTGACTCGTGCCTTTTGGCGGGAATTTACGAAACTATCACAAATTTTTGGGGATTCAAAAAAAAAATCGTAATTATTTGTATTGTCGTTTCAATAAATAAATAAAAAAGTAATATATTCAAACGTACCCAAATTATTTAGAGTAATGTCATTGTAATAGTTTTTCAAGTCCAAAAAGGCGCGGTCGTGATGCGCAATTAAATCTGATAGCTGCTTATTCTTTCTCTCCTCCACTTCTGCCATCTCTGTTCTGTGCTTCACGGTCAGCTCTACTTTGGTTTCTTGTAATTTCTTATCTGCTTTATCTTCGATTTGTCGAGCTCGTTCCTGGAAAACATCTCTAGCCTTAGATAATTCCTCTGCATGCATCAATTTGGCTCTCCGTAATTCATCTTGCGCCGCGAGACCTTTCTCTCTCATATCCTGTCTAAGCTTCCGTTTGTCGTTGAGCAGCTCCAGTTCTTGTGCGGCATGTTCTTCTTTCGCTGCTTTAAGCGCTACTAGATTCTCAGCTCTTAACGCAGCTGCTGCAGCCTGTTGTTCGTATTTTAAATGTTTTATTTTCTGCTTTTCGGTTTCTAGAAGCGCCTCGTTATCTTCCTTAGCTTCTTCTGTGGCTCTTTCTCTATTTCTCAGTTCGGCTTTCGCTTCTTCTAACTGCTGACGTGTTATTTCCCAAAATGTGCGAATTTTATCCCTTTCTAACTGAAAGTAGTTTCTTTCCTCTCTTTCCTTGTCCAACTCTTCTTTAACACGAAGAGTAAATTGCTCTAGTTTCTCTCTTGTCATCTCGGATGTGTCCACTCCATCGATGATGATGGCTGAAAGAAGAATTTAATGCAGTAATTATAAATATATATTTTCTATTATTATAACAAGTTATACATACGTGGTGGTTTTTTCCCTCCTTTGCCCTTGGGTGGCTGAAAATTAAAAAGAATATTAACAAAATTCAGTCTGTTAGTTATTTTTATTTCTGAATTCTTTATAATTCCAAACTTGCATTAAATTCCATATCGTAATATTAAATGTAATGGATTGATGAGAAGTTAAATGGAAGACAATATTTTCAAAAAAAAACTACCGTCCGACAATGCTTATAGTCTCAATGATTTCTAAATCTAGATTTGTTAATATTATTCCCTAAATACTATTGTTTTATAATATCTTCATGAACATTATTGTTATTTAGTGTGTCCATATTTACATTAGTCCAAGTAAGTACACCTCAATCTTTTTCATAACTACATTTAACATGAACCATTTGATGGGTTAAAAAAACTAAACAAAGTTAATATTTAAATAAACAATCTTACCATTTTAGTTATATATTTTCACAGAACAGTTAAATTGTAAACTGATAATAAAATTTTGACTTCACAATACGTTGAAGTTGTTGACGGGTTGTCACAAACAAACGGACTTGTCCGTTTCTATGGTTACGAGGTTAGTATGTAATCTGTAAATTATTAATAAAGCGGGATATATACTTGAGATATTTATCGAAATGAAGCAATTTCACAATTAATCTAATAGATAAGTAAATAATAAATAAACTAATCATCAAGTTAAAAAAAAATCGAGTCTGTTTCATAGAAATTAAAACTTCGTCAACAATATCTGATTATTCCTTTAAAAGTTATCAGGATCATCGATTTTAGACCTCTTCTGCTGGATGCAGGCTTCCTCTAAAGATCTGAACGTCAATCGATCCGCTACCTTCAACAAATCATCTAAAGAGATGATTTGAAAATAAATACTTTGTGGAGCGCCTTGCAGCACTACTCCTACCAATAAAAAGTTATAAGAAAATTTCCCTTGTGATTACTTGTTAAAAACTTATGATAATTAAGGCTTGAGGATATAAAAAGCCTTTCGGATTAAAGTGATTTAGTAATTTTATGATGTTACTAAAATTTTTGCTTTAACCTCCTACTAAATTATGGCATTGTAAATGAATTCGTATTCATTGACAAACTTATTAACACATTTGGCAACATCGATTCATTTGACAGATCAAATAAAATTATGTCAGTCGTACATATTCAAACGTGAAATTCGCAGTTGCGTTACGGTAATAGTAAAGTTATAAAAATTCAATGCAAGTTAGTACCATAGTTTCTTAGAACAGTAGTTATGTTGAAAGCGAACACAGTCCTGGTCCCCATTCTGTTATTCTCCAGTCTATTGTTGATGGACTATATCCTCGGCAACGGGCTGCTTCGTCTCCTGGCTAGATTATTCTCGAAGACTATTCACTACTTGAACGACTTAGTAAAAGAAGAGACGAAGGTCGTGCTGACGGAGAGCGAGAGACCTGTGAATATACCTGTCCTCATTTCGGAAGTTCTATTTCTTGCTATTATAACAACGGTAAGCACATAAGTTTGTATAATAGTTTTTTACTTAACTCATTTGAATGTTTACCTGATATTTGGATTAAGATTTTTTGGGTTAGATTTCTACTTTTGTAAATTTTTGTAGTTTATTATCCGTTGAATCTTCTTTCAGATACTTAATAGGTACAGCGTTCTTAAAACCAGGGATCGAATAGATTATCTACTGCAGGAGAGCAAGTACGGTCTCCATCTTATGAATTTGTTCCTGGAAGAATGGCGACATAGACGGTTGAGACGTGTAAGAATTAAGTAAAGCTTTCAGTTAGAATAAGGATGGATATAAATTAGCTACCCTACGTCCAGCATTAGCTGGAAGTCGTGGCCTTATTTTACATAGAAATAGACAATGCTATAATCCACAACGTCGACCAGGTCTGTGTTGCTGAATTTCAAAGGTCCTCGAAAGCTTCTTTAACCGCCGCTCTTCATACTGTACTAGCTGTGGTAGTATTTACAAAACGATCTCCAGTAATAGACACCTTTCACCTGTCTCTTTTTTTTTATTTATTTAGACTATCAAAAAGTATGATATAATGTGAAATGTAGATCAATGAATTTAATTGTCGATTTTGTTGTCATTGGAATTAACGTAGAAGTGTATTTAATGATTAAAGTTTCTTTAAAAGTTTCTATTAATATTGGTTAGTTGTCTGATCCTACTGTTGTCTACTGTAGAACATTGGCCTCTTCAGCGATTTCTCTTTATAAGATGTTCTCTTTTTTATCTCTACTGATCCGATGCTAATTTCATTCAACGATTCTCCAATATCTTTATCAAATCATCGATCATCAATGGCGTTAATAATACAGACAATTTATATATGCAAACAGGTCCGAAATAACGAGTATTTGGATGATGAGCCCCAACCTCTTACACCTCTAAAGCTAGAAATTCCGATACTTCATATGGCCATTATAGATGTAAGTGAATAATGTTTATTAAACTTAGTTATAACATTTTTTGCTTTTCGTCATTAAGTTTCTTTACCTTGGTAATTTTACTAGCTATAACGCCTTTCAAACCGGAACATATTAATGTTAACAAATTGCTGTCTGGCAGCAGAAATAAGAGCTGCGGTGGTATATACCTTAGACGAATATATATCACAAATATTACAGACTCGAGGTTCGAACAGAGGACAGTTGGAGAGAGGAGACGCCGGCGATTCGATCAACATCAGCGATTCAACTCTGCTATCGGTGACGTCGATAATCGATGAAGACTACGAATCGATATTGAACACGATGAACGAGGACCAAATAGCGGACGAGACGCGGAATATCGATAACAATCGATACTTGTGGAACGTTCTGGAGGAGGACAACGACGACTTGGAGTAGTCATTGACAGACGGTGTTTCTTTTTTCGCTGTTATTTGTGATCAATCATGAATGTTTTAAAAAAAGTAAACAAAAATAAAAGCTTTCGATATTAAACCGAATCTTTGATGAAACGTCTACGAGTTGTTAAAGTTAACGTTTATTTAATATATTAAGATCTGCTTTATATCTGAGTTAAAATCGAAATTGCATCTGCAACGATATTATATCAAAGACAAAAATTATGGAAATCTTATAATAATATTTTTATATACTTCGTTTATATAGCTCTCTGATAGCTCAGTTTGTAATGCGATCATATTTCGAAACGGTTTAGGTTCGAACCCCATTGAAATTGAGTTTCTGATGAAATAAACCGATATTTTCAAAGAGCTTTCATTGACATATGATGTCTATCAACCTAGGTCAAAGATCTTGATTTCCTACGGTGGGAACATCAAGAGTCCTCTGCTAGTTTTTGTTTAATAACATTTGAAGTAAGTTGTTAATTATCAACTTTAACCTACGAATGTACGCAGCAAGGGACTTTGATGTATAAATTTATGGAAAATATAGATCCGATGTAGTACAGAGATCAGGGAAAAACTAAGAAGATAATCCCCACAAAGGGATTCTCACTCCGGGTGTCGAGTACGCCGCAATAACCGCGCTAAGCTGACAGATATTAATTTAATACCTCCATACCCGCCACAAAATTAATTTGCCACCAGTACAAAATAACTAGAGAAATATCCGCCTTATTTTTGAATTATTACGATATAATTTCACCTGATAAACTGTACTGTGGAGTACATTAATTTGTATTGAATTTACTTTGATGTAGAAGTGTCATGTATGAGACGTAATCACGCAAACAGAAGTACAGAGAGTAAAATTATAAAAAAAACCAACAGGTTAATATGTTTATATAAAAACTAAATAGCGGTTACTCCGATTTTAGCAACGGAACTGGATATTCAACTTGTTAACCAAGTTGATTAGTATGATAGACAATAGACAATTGCTACAGCGCCCTTCAAACCGGAACGATAATGTATCCACACTGATGTTTGGTAGTAGAAATCTACCACCCAGAGTAAATAGTTATATTTGAATAAGTAATACAATTAATAATTTTTAAGCACCTAAAAAGCGGGTATGAAATCCAATGATAGTTGATTATTAGCTAGGATGATATACACAGCATCACATTGTATTCGCCGCACTGAGACGTAAGATGTTAAATCTCACTTCAGTAATTTCACTAGCTACAGCGCCCTTTAAACCGGAACACGGTATTGTTTGCGCAGTAATACTGGCGGCAGAAATAGGAGCTGCGGTAGTTGAAGGCTAGATTGATATTTACCAGTTTAGTATCTAAAGAAAAGGTTTGATGATAAATGATGATTTGTCATTACTGAAGCATATTTATTATCTGTTATGTTATGTTTTATAATCTGTTCTGTTATATAATATACGATGACGTGTATATAATAATATAAAGTTGAATTTTCAGCAACCGCCAGCTTTCCTTTGTGGCCCGTGATAGCCTTTGAAGGGTCTGCTTTTTCGACAGAGGCATAAACGATACATAGTAATTCAGATGGACCCTTGTCTGAAAACGCCATTTGTGGTGCCTCATCTTTTTGGACTTTTCCCAACTCTCGCGTCTGGCATTCAAATTTTTTAAGCAAGAAGCGGGTATTTTAAATACTTGAAATATAACAGAGTGCGCTTCAGCGTTCGAGCTACATTTCGCCGCTGCTCCAGACGAAAATTTTTATACTTATTGTTTACTAGTACTTGATTCGAGTGTAATAGTGTCTAAGAGCCGTCCAAAGCGCTGCCTGACTCTTGGATCACTGACTGTGTACATTTTATGAGTGACAAATTTCAAATCAGGTCTACATCTGATGTCTACGTCTATTCTAGTTTATTATTTAATCTATCTAATATCTTGAATGATCTTGTCAGTTTAATTTTTGATATAACAATAGTATGAAACATTACTTCATTAAATTCTAAAGTAGTAGCTAATATTTACTATACTAATGAGAAAACAAATATTCTATCTTATTATTACTTTCTAATTGTTTTATATTATCTGTTATTAGCGGCTTTGGTTAAATATTTACGTAAGGAAGACTCCTATTTAAGCTATTTTAATATGATTAATCTTTCTTAAAATTTCGATCGTTTATTTAAATAAATGATCATCATTGTCCGCTGAATTGTCTTCTCACTTATCTGCGTGAACCATTGACTTTGTGATATCATTCATGTAGCAAAAATTTATACTGTTCTCTTTTATGTAATAGCATGTCAATAAACATAACTTACTGATGGTAGGTCTCTGTTGACGGTGACCGTCTAAGTACCACCCAAGCTCTTATTCCTGCCGACAAGCAGTAATATGCAAGTATTACTATTTTGGGATATCTCAAAGCTGTTTCTTGTAATAATAGAAATTAGGATCATTTGTCGATCGCACTATTCCTCTTAAAATTTTACGTATAGTGGAAAACTGTGAACGTATTTACGCTCGATATGCAGCAGTGTATGTAGCCGATAAACACAACAATGCGATGATCACACAACACAATAAGCTGGGCATTGCACGTGTATAAGATCTATAATTTGCTCCCTAAACTTCAGCCCATACAATGTGCACGTGTCTAAGGAACTAAAAATTGTGGTGAAGCGTTTGGTAACCCTTGTTTGTTGTACGAAACCGCTGACAAGCTCCACCATAAAACCTGATAGCCTTCATGCTATAACAATCTTTGAGATTAAAGACATAAGAGCGAATGTAGTGAGATGAGCAGGAGCAGTGATTGTTGAACAAAAAGAAACGATGTACGTAATTATAGTATAATGCAATGGCGATGGACTCGTGATGGATTACACCCCGCCTTACGGTTTTGTCGAGGAAATCGCTGTTTAGGGTTAGTTACCCTTTGGGAACAGAATGATTTCGCTTCCGATGATTAAAAGCTAATGAAAAAAAAAGCTCAGGGTGTTGTATCGAAACTATGTGGTAAATTACAAAATCATATACAATTCCGATTGTGAAGATTCTATATGAGAACCTGTATTAAGCAGTGAGTATCTTTCGTCTGATGATAACGATATCGTCTCTATTATTTATATCTCTTTAAACATCATCTAGTAATGATTTTAAAAATATATTAAATTCATTCTATTTAGATTTATTTCTATGGAAATATGAAGAAGTATTAATTATACGTTTCTTAGTAATATATTTAATTTAAATTTCAACTGATGTTGACATGAGACCTCTTTTCTTTTTTTTTGAAGGGGAAAGTCAACGCCGTTAGTTCTGACGAAATTTTACGGCTCTATTGGACACAGGGCCCACGGATCCGAATCCGTGGGCTAAGGGGAATC
>DWHS01000240.1:0-10032 GCA_018247935.1 Trogonoptera brookiana
GATATAGCCTGTACAGTATCGATTAAACCGTAAGTTCAAATATTTAATTATTATATACAGAAAAAATATTAATCAATACATTATATACTAATAAATATAAAAGCCAAACGCCGCCATTTTATAAAGACAACAAAAAGATCGTAAAACAATGTCCTCACACTGCAATAGAATATCAATCCATCAAACTCGATAAAAATAAAAGGGAAGGCTGTTATTGCGTGAGGACTGCGGAAACGATTCGAGATATTTTTTTTATTAGTTTCGAAACGAAATCGGAATGGAGTTACAATAGCATTACTACACAATATATACACATAGAACAGAATTTTATTTATACAGAGAGTTGAGTAGTATGTTCATCTGATGGTTAATGATACGCCTATTCATAACAAGGTGGCGCTAGTTAGCTTGATATACATTGCTCTACATTTTGCTTTTTACAGTTTCGTTGGCTCAGTATATTCACTAACTACACCGCTTCAAACCTTAACACAAATAAAGAATCCTGTCAGCAGTAGAATAGTCCCATGAATATTGTGTGATAAGTAATTCAAAAGTAATAAATATTAATATATGTTATGCAAACTGTTGCCATCCTTTTTTGGCCGGGAATCAAAGTCGACCAAAATTTCTGTTTTAAATGGAAATTTAATCACATCAGAAACATTTTCGTATATTAATAGCCTTGTAGTAAATATTAAGATATAATACGTATAATATATTGATAATATACAAGATATTCCTTATATTGGAGGTTTAATTTATTGTATTCCTGTAACTTATTTGTTTATAAAAATACTTATTTAGCATTATGCGGAATACCCTTTTAGCAGGATTTTATTGAAATGTTATATTGCATTATATTTAATTGGAATAACCGTTTATTATACAATTCGTTATTCAAGCCTGTAGGTACTGGTGGTGATTTACTTGAAATTATCAAATAACAAAGACTCTCGGCTTAATGGTAACAACACTGAGTCCTCCGTTTATATAGTATGCGAATCTCTATCAAGACTAACCATTCTAGATTCTCTACAGCGATGCAAAATTGATAGACGTAAGATCGAAGTTCTGAGGTGTCTTTATAGCGCAAATACGTTGCCCACCCATCTACAGGACAGGACGGACCTATTCAGTTGCAAATAGGTGTTAAACACAAGTACATTCTATATCGAAACTGTTTACAAATACACTGTAAGATATTCTCAAGACTTTATACTATATATTACACGTATATCTGCGGAGGACATGGTTATTACCTCAAAAACGCAACCTGAATAAAATCAAAGGTTCACCAGATTAAATTAATATCGAACTTTAACATCTATGTCCTATAAAACCTGAAGATACTGTCTGTTGATGGAGGCGGTATAAATAAGTACGACAGCAGCTCCTATTTCTATCGCCAAACAGTAATGTGCAAATTTTATAAATCCGGTTTTAAGGGTTTCGTAGCTAGTGAAATTACTGGGGTAAAGAGACTTAACATTTCATGTCTCAAGTCGAGTTAAATATGGGGTTGTATATCATGTTTACTAACAAGTGAATGTCTCGCTCGTTTCATCGAATAAAAATAAACCCAACGGAAACATCAAAAATGTTATGTATGTATGTATATAGTAATAGGTCTTAGACACTAATGGTATTTATTATTGCTATCTTTGGGTAGGAAAAAAATCCATAACAATGAAAGTATACGCGAAATATTAGCGGTGAAGTGTTACTGTACTATACAAAGTAATAAAACATTATGAAAACGCTTCTATTCTGCGTAGATTGCAATAAAAAAGTTATTAGTCTTAAGAAAAAAATATCACAAAAGTATTTCGGAAGGAATGGGAAAACCATTGGTTTCTTTTCTTTTTATTAGTGTTTGAAATGAAATTGTAATGGAATAGATGGGATGAAATTTGTGCGATAAATATAATCTTCTAAAAAAGGGACTTTTTCTTGTAATGTATTTTTTTTTTACCTACAGTAGAATTGCACTTGATCTAAATTTTACATGATGTTAAATATCAATGAGACCGAGGAAGAATCGCACTACAAAAAAATTATGGTCCTATACCTCTACAGCCACCACAATAATGTCTTGATTCGAAATTTATAATACAAATGACGTATATAACCTTGATTGATACTTCACCATAAGTGTCCACGGACACGAAATAGGGATATTTCCCTTACGAGGCAAGCAACCAGCATCTATGACATGAGGAAAGTTGAAGCGTAGATTTCTTACACATTGTTTGAAGTGGCAGGACTGCTTTAGTCGACATCATTTTAAGATCATTCTTACATGCTTGATTCGAAATGATTCCGACCGGTATTACAAACGTTTTGTTCAGAGAACAACTTAAGAGATACTTAATTGTTAAAAAAACAAGCGTTTTAAGGCCTTTCGTCATATTTTATTTACAATAACATTAGGAGAGTATAAAATTTCATTTTCATGTCATTGTATTTAATGCTACATATTTCTTTATATTCTTTAAACTAGCAGTTGCTAAAAACCAAAATTTTATTTTAAATATTACCCGTAGATAATTTCGTGCAATAAGCATAACAGTATCCGCATAACCACTTTACTGTTCGCTGTAGCATATTAAAGTAATATCGCAGTTAAAACTGCACAAGATCGTAACAGTTTAGGCAGCACTCAACAATAGACCAATTAAGAGAATAAGGTAAAAGATAAAAACCAATATGGTTGTTTAATTGTCATTCGAAATTATTCTACAACAATAAAAAAATGCCCTTTGAAGAGATAAAAAGAAAATGGATATTTTAAATTTTAACTAAACTAAATTAAAACTAAATTTAAAGCCGCTGAATTATTTATGACAGCAGAACCTACCGGACTTTATAAAATAATGATGTTTTGGAATATGAAAAGAAATTATAATAATGCTCACAATTATTTATACAAGAAAAACCTTACTTTAATGAATATTCATAAAGGTTGATATTTATTTTAAAAAAACGATTACTTAAATTATATAAACAAAAGTTTTAACTGCCTCCTGGCATTATACTTACTCCCTTGCCTAATAACAAGAAGAACCTTGGTAAGTTTTCAGAGCAACTTGTGTTTGACAAACGCAGCTGTTTCTTTACCACTTATTGTAAATCTCCAGCTTTATCTGCATGGCTGTGTTCCAGCTGTCAACGTATTATAAACACGTAAAATTTTAGCCAGATGATAGCTCATTGTAATCCTAACATCCACCGAAGAAATTTTCCAACTTGCGCAACAAACCCGACTATATTAGAAGTTAACAGCCAACCTTCCTACTTAAAGAGGCACTTACAAGTGTTTGAACCGACCTTTTAATTCTAAGATCACAAACCTTTTGTAAAAGAACTAACAGTGTAGTGCTTAAATACTATGTTAGTAATGTTTGCTAAGACCTAAAGAGAAGGGACTTTAAATAATCTTTATGTTTTGAACAAATAACTGTCAAAATGACTTTGACATTACAACAAACAGCTGTTTCAGTTATCAGTCAAAGTGAAAACAACAGAATCAATCGCTAAACGTTTTTATTTTGTTGTGTAATTTATTTTTTTTGCGTCCGACTGTATCGTTGGAAAATAGAAACAGAACTTATACTATCAGCATATATTTACAAAGCAGTACAAAATTCTTGAAGGGTGAAATATATTAAATTGGTTAAGAATTATATATGATTGCTTTTCGGCGACTAGCAAATACCTTTTACTTGGGTAAGACAATCTACTGTGCCTAAAACTACTAACTAGGTATTAGTAGTTCTTCCGTAATAAATAAATGTGACGGAAAATTTTATTAATACATTTAGATCTCGTTAATGTATATTTTAAATCGAATATTTCGTACAGTAACTTTTCACACAAGGATCGTTCTCAATGTTAAAATGATATGATGCTACTTAATGTTGCAACTAATAGGATTAGGGGCCTTTTCTCACAAGGAGAGTCATACTGGTCTAGTGCCGGTTAGTAAATTTAATAAAAATGAAAAACATATATATAGTAATATAAAAGTTACAATCCATTAAGTACTTACATTTTGTGACACTTGTCTTTAATGATGCTAATTCACACTGTAGCCTTACTTATGCAAGTTGAACTATCTGCTATCTAGCTTATATCTGTTTATAATAAAAATACAATCAAATTCTGTGATTTGATCGATTAATTGTTTATCAAAACCATAAAAAAAAACTGTAAAAGCATTTTGCTGTAGAAGTATAATGGTAAATATTGATATTTTAGGTAATATAATTTCAATTAACAACATGAATACAACAACTGGAGTGATAGCAAATTCAATACGTAAAAAACTACAAACTGCTTTAGAAGCAACCCATTTGGATGTTATAAATGAATCTCACATGCATAATGTGCCTAAAGGAGCAGAGACACATTTCAAAGTTTTAGTTGTCTCTGATAAATTTGATGGACTTACATTAATAAAGGTAAGCAGCAAGTTTCTGTTCATAGAAATTTCTTAAGTTTTGTAGAGAAACATATGCAGTTTGAGGGAGCTAAATTTGTGTAATTTTTTATCTGATATAAAAATGTATTTGATAGCCTTACTATATTTTAACTGTTTGTAAGTGAATTAAACAAATTGGAACAATATTTAACAATACAAGCATTTTTTTTTCATTCATTATTATGAAAGTGTTATATGAGCCCATAATAATATGGTCCTAATTGTGATAATATACACAGCACTATATTGCACTTGTCATTTAAGTATCTTAAAGTCCCTTCCATCATAGTTTCTTATTTAGGTGATGTTGATAAGCCTTTTAACATCTACATTCATCATCATCATCATTTCAGCCATAGGACGTCCACTGCTGGACATAGGCCTCTCCCAAAGATTTCCACATAGACCGGTTGGAAGCGGCCTGCATCCACCGTCGACCTGCGATCTTAGTCAGGTCACATCTACATCTACATTGTGCAAAGTCAATTATGTGCTAGATAAAAATTTGCTACATAATTATGTTTATTATTACAGAGGCATAGATTGGTAAATGACATATTAAAAGAGGAATTGAAGAATGGTGTTCACGCACTGTCCATAGTACCTAAAACTAACAAGCAATGGGATGAAAGCGAAAAGATTGTGGAAAGCAGTCCAAGTTGCAGAGGAGGATTTGGAAAATAAATGTGAAGTAAATAAATTACTGGTGGCAGGTCTCTGTTACTATAGATTATAAGTAGATACAGCTAAAGACCCTACTTCTGCCTCCAAATAGTAATGCAGAAATTTTACTGTTTTCTGGTTTAAAAAGTTAAATTAGTGAAATTATTGGGATAATGAAAGTCAACATTATTTATCAAAAAGCAAATCAGCCAAATATGGCTCTATGTTTATCATCATTACCATCAAGAGAATACATCTCTTGTCCCATTGCTTAACCAAAAAAATACACTTCTATATAATACAAAATATTTTTGTATCAAAAATTATCAAGCAGGACAATATTTTTTTTATGAAATTCAATAGCTTATTAAATGATAATAATACAATATTTGTTTTTTTTTTAATAAACCTCATTTATTATAATCTCCAATTACATATATGAGAATTCCATTATGCCACAATTAGAGAATTATATATATCCGCCGAATCTGTGATTTATGTACGAAATTTAAATTTTTGGCTACATTTAATATACCACTCAACTTTGGATTAAAGCGATAGGAGTGGTATAAATCAGCTAACATTGATGCTCATCATAATCATCACATGATGGCTGTAATTGAACTTCAAAGTAATTAACATAGTTTACATCAATTTCCATAGTTAAACATGCATCTAGTCATTAGCAATTGAAAATAGACCTCCCCCTATTAATTTCTAACCAAGTAATGCTGATACCACCTGGATACAATAATTTCTTGCAATGTCCAAATTGTTGGTTTCTCTGCTTGGTCACACTCTGTTTTAATTATCTACTTTTCAAGGATTTTCCTGCCCCACAGGCCTTCCAATTATCTTACTATGGGACCCCCCTGTCCCTTTGCCGCTACACCTTATTACCCCAATTCCTTGTGTCAGGGAAATAGTAAACTATTTAATTCAAGCGGCAAATCTTTACTAACCATGGCAGTGGTACTGTATGTTAAAAAAATTAACCCATATAATAGTGTAAATATTTATTACATAAATCAGCTTGATAAAAAAAAAATCTATAGATGTCACATAGCAATACATTCAAATATTGTTAATAGGTACATAATATAATAAACAACAATTGAGATATATTTGAGATTTCCTTACAATATTAAACTGATGAGAGTAGAAGGGTTCGGATAAATTTTACAAAGATGGCTTTTTCAAAACTTTAATACTACACTGTACCATCACTTCGAATCAACACAACTTAATGTTTTTTGCCACATTCAATAGCTACTTACTATTGGAACACAATATTGTGTTTATTCCTAGTAAATCCTCTATCACCAAAGACTGTCAAGAAGGTACCACCACTGCAGCTCATACAACAGCCCAATAGTGTGTGTAAAGATTAATCACTTCCAGTTTGAAGGGAATTTGTAGCCAGTCAAATTATACGAGTCATGTGACTTAACACTTTATGTCTCAAGGTGAAAAAACTTACAATAGAGAAGTCACAAAGTCATTTTTTTCTAAAACATAATACTTTAACTTTTGATATGTATGTAATGTACCAAATTAGACTAGGCAATCAAATTTAATTTAATGAATGCATTTTTAATAATACACAATGAAATAAATATAACAATATTAAGTCTTTTTCTAAGAAATGAAGGGCCAAAACATTGACAAAAAGCTTTTCATTTATTCTTGTGCTAACTGCATTATGATTCTAACAACTAAGTAACCAGCACTACTCGTTAAGAAGATTGTTTTAAATTTTTATCTCATCAAATTATGACAAATAATTTATTTGATTGTGGACATAATTTCAACTGATTAATGTGTACTGCTGAATGGCCCCCCATTGATTGCCAACACATACATCACTAGGTTTCGGAGACACCAGTTAAACAGCAATTCTACATTCTCCATAGGAATGAAGATTCTAGAATGTCCACTGGAGTAGTATTTTCTCTCCCAAGCTTATTGCCACTTCTGCTTATTAATGCATTTAATTATCAGTAACCTTAGTTCTCTTTAGTCCTGTATATGGTTACTTATTTAAAAAACACCCATATCCAGGTGATATGTACTTATATAAATTTACTCTTAATAGACATCAATTCCGTTTCTTCCTACCTGTATGTAAGATTCAAATATGATTATTGTAACTGCTTAAATAATATTTATAGCATGTAATTGTTGTTTTTTTTCACATTTTCACTTGATCACAATTCACAATCAATCTTATCACATTCACTGACAACCACGCAAAGTTGGACACCGTCTAGCGGTGGGCTTAGTATCAGAGATTGAAGTTGTCCAGGCGCAGCTTCCCCTCATTCTCAGTCAAGTAGAGAAGGTCCGCCATCGTTTGTTCACATATCGCCTCCTCCGCTTTCTCCGACATCTATATAAACACAAATCTATTTAATCCTCCAGTCTATAACCAAAACTGAAATTCGCCAGGTTACAGAGCAACCTTGTGGTTTGAGTGTATAAAATTTAAATAGAAAAAATATTACTGTGGTAAGGAGGTTTGTGAAGAAGTCAGATCAATTTTATGCAATGAGTGATTAAACATAAAACAAAAACCCTTACAAAAAAAAAAGAAAAAATGTGTAAGCTATCATCAGCCATTAATGCCCACTGTTGGAGATATGTCAAGGATTTCCAGACCATTCGCTTTAGTGACGCCCTTAACAAACACGCTTTTCGCGACCTATTCCATATCTTGGGTGACTTTGGGGAGGTCCTACCAGTATTTTGTCTACAGATGTACATTTACTACTCAATGCTGCTCTAACTTCTATCATTCCTCAATGAAGTTTCTTCGTTATCATTATGAAAGACACTTACCGGTCTGTAATTATACTCCATTGAAGGGGGATATTTAAAATTTGGTCCAAAGTTAACGCTGACTGTGGCATTCTTGTGGAGAGACACTGTAGGGTAGTAGCAGCCCTGGTAGACATCAGTGAAAGCCTCACCCTGACACTCCCCATTCTTAAAGAAAAGTATCTTGCTAGCTCCAAGAACCTTCAGATTGTTGAGGGACTCTTGTATTTTGTCTTTATCTTCATAGTATAAATGGCTCTTGAATTTAACTAGAGGCTGAGGATTAAAACATTGTATATAATTAGACTAAAAAAAAAACTGGTAATTCATATTTATATCACCCTTAAATTAGGTTAATGGTAAGTATATTTTCTGAAGCACCACCCAGTAGAGTGAAAATATGTGCTGGATGATAAATATGATTATCAGTAAAACAGTTTTTACCATCTATTAAAATTGATAACATTACATAAATGACATTGGTTAACATAATACCATGCTGAAACCACTATCATTGCTGAGAGCAGTATTTATTTTCTTTCACAAATCTTCGCTTTTCAATCTATTATATGCTTACCAATGAAGTTAATTACGTTAATTAATTAAGTCTCGGGACAAGATGTTAAGTACCTTTTATATTTTCACTAGCTACAGCACTCTTCAAGGTTAAATTTGATATTACTCTTTGACTACTGAAGTATCTATCTAGATGGGGTCCAGCAAGAGACGAACCATCAGTAAAACTACCACACCTATTATGAATAACTTACCCTGTCTTTGTAAGTATTCGGAGTGTATTTAATGGACGCGTTGTCCGGCAGCACCACTAAGAAGCCTAGGGTGTCGCCCTCGCCGTACCCGCTGCTGTAGTGTTTTCCGCGAGATTCATGAAACCTATAACCAATATTATTACTAGTAATAAAAATTCGAAATGTTCACCATTTATCTTTTCTTTAAATAGTCATTTAACTTAGAGATATATGTAGCCTTCTTCTTCATAATACAAGAACAGATTTTTTTTAATATATTTGATGCGACAAAAGTCTTTCTGAGAGTAAAATATACTATTGATAATGTAGTGCTGGTCTAAATTTTTAATCCTTGAGACAAGGATTACGGAAAAAAGATTAACCATTTAAAGATAATAAATAAGCTCCACCCTGTAAAAGTTCACGAGGGTTATCAAAGTAATAAAGCTGCGGAGCAACGCTTTTTGAGACCCTTACGTGACTTAAATAACGATGCACGTTGGGGTAAGTGCTGGAATAACAAACCCGTGCAGGAAAGCGCTGCTTTTCCAGACCCTCTAGTAGATAGACAGACGATATCAAAAGAATCGCTGCAAGCCACTGAACTCATACAGCATAAGATCGTATTTTGTGGAATACATTACAGGAGCCCTATGTTCAGCGGAAGGCGTCCACAGGCTGAGATGACGATAAATTAGTCACCAACCACGCGTTTGTTGTCGTTTTCATATACTGTAAAAATCCACGTTACCTGGTGCCCTTGCGGCTGCGCCACGAGTATCCAAACTTGTCGTAGCCGAGCGGCGCTTGCAGGTTGGCATAGCGGCGGCCCCAGCCGAGCCTGGTAGCGGCTCCTTCCGGCATCTCCTCTACACACGCCTCCCAGTACCAGGCACCGCTTGATACACCTGGATGAGAACACTACAACTAATCACACAGGGAAAGGCTTAAAGCCTCCTTTAAAAATTATGAGTGATAATATGCTTCCAACGGCAGACCTTAACCCCATAATAAATAAATTAAATTTGCGGAGATGGTGGACATATCACTTAATTATTAATAAAAGAAGTAGTACAAACCATTAGAGAGGATTTATCAGTTTTAATTACTTGAAAAGGAACCGTATTTCTATAAAAAAAAGAGGTGTCTATGCTATGCCTAACATCTTCAGCTATCTCATGCAGTAAGAGTTCCATTCAAAATATACCCTCCCGAAAATTATCTCAAAAAAATACACAGCCAAAAAAAAAAATTTTTTAGCTAACACTCATTTGAATTTCAAAATCAGACACTTTATTTAATGTATATAAAGCCTAACTC
>DWHS01000241.1:0-10012 GCA_018247935.1 Trogonoptera brookiana
GGCATAAGCGAAGAGATTCGAACAATTCTCTGAAATTTTATTTTTGTTGCTACTCAAGGGCGTCTGCTCGACACATGTTTGGTATCGTTCAATCGACTCGCCAAGCACTTAAATCGTTTCGTATGTTAAAATCCGCCCGGCCTGTAGACCTTCGACTTCGAGCAGACAGAAAACTTGAAGTTAAAGACAGCTGTAACCGCATGTGTATATATCCTTTGGTGAAGTAGCTAATAAAGAAGATAGACATTACCTAGCTTCACAGAAAACACTATACATCGTTTCCGATCATTTCCATTTTTTTTATATTTCCCATTTGAAGATATCTTCAATTTATGATATTCGTGTTCTTTACGACGACACATTTTTATCACTATATTAACGTTTATTACGAGATAAAAATTAATGTATAATTTACATCACGAAATAACTATTGGATTGACAAAATTATTGATAATTTCGTTAATAAAACTATCATCCTTTGAACCGGAAATAATATTTGTGTATTATAATCCCATTATATGTATTGATCGATTTTAAACACTTAAAAATTTACTTCGGTGCAACGAGTTTAAAACTTAACTGCTTATTCGTCATTAAAATATTTTTAATTAGGTCGTTCCGTTTGTTTGTATCGTAAAAGAGAGATTATGTGTTCGTTTTGCGCAAATATATAGTACATATATTACAGTTTACAATTTTCACTAACAAGATTAACACTAAAAAGAATTATTAGTATATGTAATCAATGTACATAAGTATTTATACGTAGATAAAGAATTGTATCTAACGTTGAGTACGGATATAAAATAGTGGATTTTGATTAAGTTTTAACGAGATCAAATAGTCTGTAGGCACATATGTAATATGGTTGATGAATTTGAGACTGTTTTAATAAAATTTTATACGCGGCAGTCTGCAGAGCTGACTGGTTTCGTGAATAATTATTATTGAATGTTAATACAGTAGCAAACTATTTAGCTGTTAGTCAGACTTAATTATAATAATAAAAAACCCATTTCTGTCGCCAAACAATAGTGTCCGTAAACATTATTGTATTTCGGTTCAAAGACGTTTAAAGGTGTCCTCACCGATCAGTTTTGTGCTTTAGTTTTCAGAGATAAGGAGGTAGGAGATCTCCTCGTCTTCGGTTGTTAATACATAAATTAAGGTGTTATTTAGTTTAAATGTTTAACTTGATTATAATACTATTAAAATTAATTATTACTAAACAGTCCGTATAACGTCATGTGCAACAGAAACCGATAAGCGGTGATTGTTGAAAGATTATTGCGCAAGAGAACGTTGTCGCCAAATAAACTCGATGGCCACTAAATTAAGCAAGATCAAAGTTAATTACAAAAACATTACACAAGTCCCCTTTCGTTCCAGCTTATTCACTAGAGCACAAAATACTTTCGTTTATAAAATTATTCATTTTCAACCATAATGTTAGCAGTAATCATTATATCGAGGATTATTATTTTATATTAACGACAAGGCAACTCCAATTACAGTCGTAATGATTTTTTTTTTAAACTCAAGATTATATAACGTATGTATATTTTATGTGTATAGTGTATGTGTATTTTCTCACACTCTTATAGATAATACATGACTAAAAATTAGTAATAAATACGAACGTTTCCTCGTACTGTGTGCTTAGAGCCGTGAGTCACATCATCTGCCAGTGACTACTAGATGAACAGTTGCTTTTAATCAATACAAAAGTGTACTTAGCGCCGACTAAGTTAAACGGAACTTGTTGCTTTACAACAAAAGATAATCTTGCGCTACTTTGTATGTATTGTAGTGGAGACTAATTAAATTCAAATTTCAACTAGTTTAACGTGAAGTTGAGCATTGATGGCGGCCCAATTCTGAAGTAATGTAGGGTTTAAAAAAGTAACTGAGCGTTATTTAAGCGATATGCGTATTCGTAATTGGTAATATGTAGTTTAAATATGAGCAATGAACATTTAATTCGTGTTTTGAAAACGTTGGTTTTTCCTTTCAGTTTTAATTGTCACGTCCGTGGACCCGCAACATGGTGGCCGTTGTAACCTTGCGCCCGTTTCATTTGTCGTTTGTGTGCAAGTAATATAATTTTACAATGTAACTATTGTCCTCTATTCATCTTTTGACACGGACCTGCTGAAAGCAAGATCAAGGGACGGAAGGTGTCATAACATTTGGCGAGAATACTTATTTCCACGGGTACGGCCTTAACCTCATTAACAAGCATTTTGAATATACGATACTGCACGGTGGTGCAGTGATTTATGAATAAATTGCTTAACAATAATTTACCTGTTTAACCTTTGCATTACTTAACAATGATCACTTAAGAGATAAAGCTAAACATCTTTAATTGTAGGAATCTAATGGCATTCTGAATAGGAAAGCTATAGCAATGCTATTAAAGAGCTACAGTTCTTCAACAAACGCGAATTTATGACGATATTTTTATTATAAAAGCTAAAACTAGACAATGTGAAATCTTAAAATTTTATTTTACTCAATACCTTAACTAACCGTCTGTTCAGGGCTTAGAGAAGCATATTGACATTAACTATTTAAGTTATTATGGTACAAAGGGTTGTGTATTTGTTGAAGCAATTATTCCTAACCCAATTAAGCTTCTCTCTTTTTGTTATAACCCGCCGAAGTAGTTAAATGATGTTTAACTATTGAACAAAAGCCTATATCGTAAAATAATCTATAAAGCTTAGTCAGGTCTTTATAAAAGTAAATAAATTCTATAACCAATATTTAAACTTAAATAATGAAAGCGTATCAAATAAAATCATAAGCAATATAATGCTATCTGAATATTATCACAAGGTTATATACAAAGCCTCTTAAAGCCAGGCCTCGTATATATCTGATAAGGGAACCAAAAATTACAACCGACAGACTTTACTAACTGATGGAACGGATAAGACATCATATGTCTTTAATAATTAAGTTTCGTACCGGCCCACAAATATACATATAATAATGATGTGCGAAAAAGTTTGACCTTCCTCTCTCAGTCGATTCACAAGAAATCATGTTGGAGACCGTCTCAAGCAGTTTAGAATGAAACAAATATATATTGTACTTATCAATTCGACTAACGTAAGATGTTAAAACTGAGGTAACGCAAATATATTAACATTTCCAGATAGACCGAGTGCACTTTCACTGGAACCGCCCAGCTGTCTCATTGTCTCTGAATCGGCTCGCAAACATCTATGTTAAGGGGAAAGTATTTTAATGTATAGTTTAATTGGACACCTCTCTACACTTGCCAATTATTTGTTATTACAAACTATTTCCGCGGCGCGAGCTATGCTCTTGTCATGCAAATTCGCAAGCGTTACGTGAAATAGAATTATTTGAGACAACCATGCATGCAATATTTTTAGTGTTACGCAAGCCGTTTTATACACAAAGTTTTTTTGACTATGCGAATGAGCACAGACGGCGTTTATATAAATCACATCATGGACGAATGTTCCAATGTACAGGTACCTTTTTGCTTATTACCACCTGTCAATTGATCTTGAGTCTATGGCGCGTCACGAGCGTCCTTTATTCTCAGTTCAGTTAATGATTCCACGTTTCACAATGATGATGCCTAGTACTATGACAAAAGTATTTCTTAAAACGCACCGCCGCTTACACTTCACGACAATTGACTTCAATAGAAAGGTCGCTCTTATTAAATTAGCGATGTTATCCTAATGTGGAATATTGACCGAGGAAGCGATCAACACACGAGTACGATTTCAAGCTCAGTTATTTACATATATTTAATAATTTATAGCAGTTTCACCTCTTTAAAAAAGTTTAGTTTTCTTAAAAATAGATCGTTAGATGTGAACATCACAGCGATTTATTAACTTATTATACAATTTCAACCATCTTGCAACTATGAATAGTCAATAAACCAATTTGTTTGAATAATTCGATAATGTTTATTAATTTCTATATGAAAGTTGTAAGTAACCATGTGTTTGTTTAATTTTAAGGACAATGGAAAAAAAGTTTAATGTCCTTCCCAATATTTTGTAATAACTTATTGTATGTTGCTAGCAGGAGCAAAATGAAACTTATCAAGCACTTTATTGACAACAGTGTCAACAGTTTAGAAGAAAAACCTTAGAAAGATTTAATAATAACAATAATCAGATAAAAGAAAAATTACACAACACAGTTGAGAGTGATAGCAAAAGATGCACGATGTCATTTTGAAAGATCTGAGAGATACTACCGGCCGATAACTAGCAATGGAGCATTCGAATGATTGAATCGAAGAAATTGAGAGTATTATTCAAAACAAAACGAGAGCACCGAGAGATATCGCGCCTGGACTCGTTCACTCATTACTAAACCCTGATCGGTTACAATGTAACTGTTGTGGCTAGTTGACGGATAGCCGATGCTGTGTGGACGCTAATACCGCGATCGGGGTCAGTGGAGCCCGGTTTGTGCACGGAGTCAACTTCGTCTCAACTTGAACAAATTATAGTGTAATCACTCTAAATGCCACAGCGTGATGGCTCAAGTAAAAACTAAATAATGTTTCACTGAAATATTGCAAATGACACGATGACTCATGTATAGCCCTATAGCAAACTTATACCGGAATAAGACTGATCAAATTAAATACTACCAATTCTGACCTTTTTAAATAATAGTCACAATGAACAACAAATAATACCGAAGCGATTATAATAAACAGGAAATATATCATTGCCTAATATTTCTTTTTCTATTATTTCTCCCTAAAATACGCATTTTCATAACTATACTATATATATTTTTTAATATAGGGAAGTACACTAACTATGATTGTTATATTATAAATGTCTATCTCCTTAAGTTATTTATTTGAACAGTAGCTTTTAGTAATACCATATGAATTACGCTTATATAGTAGAGGACAATGAACATAATTAAAATATGATTGTCAGTATTACGAACAAATTTCTTATTCATTATGCTTATGTAAAAAAAAACAATAGCACTATAGTATTTGCTATCTTACCCATAGTATAATTTTATAACAAAATTACGTTATGCATTCTTAAAATTGTTGGGTTCTTAATTCTTTTTAAATAAGGTAATCAATGTTAAATGATTCATAAATGATATAAAGCAATCGGTTTTTTTTAATAATAACTAACGTGTACGAAAATAACATTTAAATAACATGCTATGCGTCAAACTAGTACTGAAGATGTTATTCGCACATAATTTTATTATCTTCCGTTGTAGAAAAACTTATTAAATATTGAAAAACTTATTAAATAGTTTCGTATATGTAAAATTTTCTCACGGGACACCTAACCTTCTTGTTAATAGTCAATTTTAGTTGTTCATATTCATACTGAATAAGACTAGTGGATACAAATTTAAAAACGTCGTGAGACATATAAAAATGGAGACATAGGGCAAGGAACTGAAAACTTATTATAAATTTGATAATGTGATGTTCATCAAAAACTATCTAGAAAAATCCGCAGCCTATTTATTTCATTCAAACAGGAATCTGTCGTGAATCGAAACGTTTCCATTATACTGATTGCTAAATAATGAGTGTTTTGCGTAACCGACAACACAACGTTTCCTGACTCCAACAATAGCCGCTCTAGACAATGCAGCGCCCAGAGATTCAGGCAACAGCGGCTCTCCGCAGCCTTGGTCCGCCGATCGCATCTTTGTATCATCCACCCCCCTACTAATACGCCATTGTAAAACAATTCGTGATTTATAAAAAAAAAAACTATAACAAATCCTATGTAACATTTATATATATTTCAAAACAACGCAGGATGCTTCCTGAACAGAGGGAATGATAATCTACACTCGGCATATATCAATTACTGAATCGCAATAGACCTGGCAAGGAAGCGGGTTTTTTTTAGGTTAAACCTATGTGGTACCAAAAGTGGGCTACCGCAGACTGATACTAAACATGACGGTATGAATCTCAATGACGTAGTGAAGCTCAATGACGTAGACGAATGTCCCTGGGAGTTCAAGTTTTATTGGTTCAATAAAGAATGCTACTGTATAGAAGAAATAGACTGCAAAAATATCTTTACAATAGAAATACTTTCTATAAAAGAGGAAATGTTCTCTAGGAGATTAGCATTTTGAATGATTTCTATAAGTTTTTATTAACTGCGAGAAAAGTTTATTAAATAAGACAGGAAATTATACCGAATAATCGAAGTTTATGTTTACTCCATGTTTTATATACTATGAATACATAATCTTCACTGGTGTACTGTGTCAGAGTGTCTTTTCACTGTAAACTATTTCACATTTTCTCTTTACACTTCTTCATGCTTCAATTCTATTCGGTTATGTTGTAAATATTCAATTCTGATTTGTCTATACATTTTCATAGTAAAACGGCTAGTCGTTATAACGACATATAAATAAATATTTGATGACCGTATAAATGGAAATAATATAATATACAAATCCCCAAATAAATAATTTGGTGTCCAACAATAAAAACTCAGTCTATCTATGAAGATTAGAGTAGGTTGTATCTATGAAGAGACTCATCACGGTATCTCTGGAACCATAAGGCCTAAGGACATACTTGAAATTTTGTAAGAATATTCCTTTTCCAGTCAGCCACGAACGATATTTTACAAAATTCCTTCCCCAAAGGAATTTGTGGGGGTATTAATAATAACCGGTTGCGGTTGCGGTGGCTCGCAAGGTATATTTCACACAAATTTTAAGTCTAAATTTCTAATCTAATTCTATATTACGGCTTGCTAAGAGGCCGGGAAACTGCTGGTTCTGAATAAATGTTAAAGCATCATTGAAAGATAAAAGTTACTCGAACTATAAATAAACATAAGATAAATATTGTTTTCAAAAAATTTCATATATAAGGTTCATTGAATTATGACAAAGTCCTATTGTACAATGTATACGATAACGATATAATATGACTTTATCATATATGTATACGATAGCCACATTCTGTGGTTCTGTTGTATATGATATATACAAAACATTTTCTCATACAATATCATTACTCAATGTTGAAATGGAGATACTTAGTTAGCAGTGAGGTCATTGAAATTTGTTCAAGTGCCCTTTCTTATTCTTTCTACATTCCGTTTACCGAAGAAAAGTAGGCGCGACTAATTTTAGTCAACGTTGAACATTGTTTAATTTGTACATAATTATTAACTGAATAACAAGTACTTTGTCTTTAGTAATAACTAAACAAAAACTGATGTACAGTTTCTAAGCGCCTACGAAGAACGTTTTGTTTAAGCATAAATATATCTTAAATCGAATTTTTTAATTATTGTGTCGGTGTTGGTAAAATTTAGTGGTTTAAATACAATGAATTGAATGTGGATCATCTTAGTACGTCGTCTATATGAAGCCCGAAGTAATATAATGTCTTGAAGTATGTGTGAAGTTCTCGTAATCTAATTTTGTTTTCAGGCCACGTGTGAGGATCTCCGCTGGCTTGCAAAACTAATGGAAATCATTGATTTATACGGAACCATGAATATTCCCACACATAGACGTTATTTTTGTATTAATGTCCGAAAGTTCATTATGTCGTTAATAAGAAAATATTTTTCATTAATTTAAAAAAGCGAAATTAGTCCGAAAAGTTTTAAAAATCTCTTTATCATGCAGAAATGAACATTTGCTCTACTTTTTTTCATATGTTCCAGTCAGATAACGTCTAAAAGGGTTTACATGACTTACATTTATATTAAAATTATATTCGATCATTTATTCCGATCGATAATGAGTAGTAGAGCATAGTTGTGTTTGTTATTACTTATTTCCTTATATTAAGGTCACCGACGCGATTAAATTACAGAAATTAATTAAAAAAAAAAAGTATTACCTACTTACGTTCCAACGCATATCCGTATCGATTTTCTCAAAGTACTTAATACTCAACCAAATTAAATGTCTGTCACCTTGACTATTGGCTATGTCGACAGCTATCTTTGTATATGTTTACAGAACTAGTATTTTGTTCTGATTGCTAAAGGTAATGTATAATAGAGCTCTAGAAAAAATCTATTAGATCTTTTAAAAGATAACGCAGGGCCAAAAATGTATTAAACAACTCAGTTTTGAATTTCCCAGTCCCAAATATATATATTTTTAATAAATTTTATTATAAAATGTTATATTTGACGTAAATAGAGGGTAATGTTTATAGGCATTTATATCCAATGAATACTTATGTGAGTTTAACAATTCTAGAAGGAGTCCCAATAGGAAAAATAAATATACGAATAAATCATATTAACATAATAGAAAAAACTAAAATATATATCATAATTATTATAGCACAGTTGTACGTATATTACAATAGTGCATAAACTACACTTAATGGTTATATACGTAAGTGTTCATAAACAACCAATGATTTTTTAAAATGTTCCCAATTTTTTTTTTAATTAGTGCTTTGATGGAATATTACATATATCTTCCGAAAAGGATTATCAGATACCAAAATCTAAGTAAAACTTAAGTAATCTAAGTAAGTTTTAGATAAAACTTAATACAATAAAGATACAATTCTAGAAAATATATACCTTTTGTATACATTACCAACACAAACAGTTTTCGCATTGATACGTTCTAACATGCCTATACATCAATTACAACTTGTTGATAGCCAACATAACGACCTTTAAGGCGCTTACACACTGGGGCGAGTTGCGCAATTTATTTAATTTATTTAAGGCATTTTTATAGCTACATCTAAATAAGGCAATGTTGCCCACGCGACGCCGTCCACATTTTCTGCGAGAGCATAAATTTCATCACCAATAAACCAATAGTTATATATTCATCGTAAATTTTATTAAATTATTATCAATTATGAAAGATGAAATTGTAACAATAAGATATAACATATAAGGTATAATAATAAGATGAAATACCAGTTGAAATTTTCTCTTTAAATCATCGATGGTCACAATGTTCGGATTCTTATAAAATAAGATATTACCTAAAAATTTTCCTCTATGTTAATAATTAATTTAAATGAATGTTTAGTATGATTTATAAGTAAATGTAAAAATAATTACCTTTTCAAAATCTTCGCCATATTCACTGTTCACTTAACAATAACATATTTTTTTTTGTGTAACAAAATTCAGCAAGACCCACACAACCTACTCGACTGCTGCATTATCTGCAAAGAGGTCGTTATCAATGACAGATCGGGTTTTCTTAACTTTATCATTCGCCTAATCTAAGAACAACACGTCAATCAGGCAGACACGACACTTATCTTCTCACATAGACATATCCATCTTTCACTATACAATCACGTGGGAATGCCTAACATAAAAATTTACGTAAATAATAATTAGAATAAGAGTTTCTCTATGAGGGACACGAACAAATTGCTACTTAAAACGAAATAATTTCGCATTTAATTTAATATATTACTTATACCAAGAAATTAGATAAAAATCACTATAAATAAATATGAAATGACGATAACTAATAACTAATAACTAAAAAGGAAAACTTCGTGTTTTTTTATAGTTTTTAAAACTTCATTATTACATTTATGAGTTCACCTCGTAAATATAACTAAGCGTATATTTAATAAAACCATATTTTGCGGGTTTTATAGCGCTTGTTTAATTATTTTATTATACCGACGATTCGATTGCTGTGGAGCTGCCGTCACTAAGTAGCATATTTTTGGTGAGAAGTATCACTCAAGGATGAAAGGACGAGCGCGGTATGTGTTTAAATTAAAGGTAATAAGGAAACCTCATGTATCTGTTCCCTCTTAGATCCCTATTACGATACGCCATAGGAATGGTGACGGTTAAAAATTTAAATATGTATTACAAATACATTAAACCAAAATAAAGCATTGTTTACCTTCACACATCGTTGGTATCTGTAAATATCAACATGGATAGAAATTGATTGTGTTACAGTAGAATTTCGATCCTCGGACGACTATTCGAGTAATTTATAGGAGTAATTT
>DWHS01000242.1:0-10010 GCA_018247935.1 Trogonoptera brookiana
GACTTCACTCAGTCGTCGTCTCATCTGGACAGACTTACTTGTCCGTAATGTTGATGGCCGTAACGAGACCGACTGTCCTCGGGTCGAATGACCCTTGTGTCTGGGCCGCCATGGCCAACATTTGTTGCTATACAGAGACAGACATCTGTCTGCTTCATATAAATCTTATCTTGCGCAATAAATATATTTATAGTTAAAAAACGTCTTTTTGCTTTTGATTCACGAGCATTACTTCCAAGCAAGTTTCTGAAAATTTAATTTAACTCTAAGCTAGTTTAATATTTACAGAGATTAACGTCCATCATTATTGCTTATATTCAATAGCGAGTTCTTATTGGTTACAACTATAAGTACATTTCTTAGTTTTAATACAATCAATCGTACGCCATTTACTCGCTTACCATGAAACTTAAGCATTAGGTAACCTTACCGATAACTATTACCGTTGCTATTATATATACTATCCTGTTGAAATGCTAAAAGTATCGAGTTGATAGTGATAGTGTGGTATACAATCGCTACTACATTTCCACGAGATTACAATCGATCATTCAGACGAACATTATAGTATTATTAATCATCGCGGGATCAAATACAATTTTGACCGTAGGAAAATAATATTAAGTAATTATAAATATTACTTTCATTTGACAAAGTTAAAGCACTGATTCTTTTATAGTTTGAATCGCTGGAAGGCACTGGACTCTAAACAGTGTAAGACAGTGTATTTTGAATACATTACAAAAAAAAACTTATCCCAATATCTAACCTACAGCAGTTGAGATGATGATAATTATTTTACTCACACTCTATGTAACACAAATTAAGTTGATTTTTTTTTATTGTTTTTTCTTTTCATTTTCTTCATAACATTTAATGCGAAACTTACACACATTTACTCCCGCACCAAATTTTGAAGATGCCGTAATCAAAACCAGTATTGTCTTAAAAATATAGAAATTCATAAAAAATAAAACAAAACATTCGTTAATGATTTATGTAATATCACTTCCCAATAAAGTTATGGGTGTAAAAGTCTTGCGTTCAATATGACTGAACTGAATCTACATTGGGACGAACGTGGTGATTTTGTCGATAATACAAAGTTCGTCCAGTATTCGATCGTATTTTATCAAATTTTCAAGTAAATAAAAATAACGTGAGACGCTTATGACTAAAATAAGCACAAAAGACATTGACAAGTGATTTACATGTCACGCTCCGACACAATACACAATAGCGTAAAAATTGCCGATAACAATGTTGTTGATACTATTGTAGAAACGGCCCCCCTGATTCCATCAGCATTCAGCAGTGCAGTTGACTGATGTAAAATACAATTAATTTATTGTTAATCATTGACGACGTTATAAATTATGATGTCAATATTGCAAATGAGGAAAATAGCATGCGATTTTACAACCAGTACTAACTATATTTAATAATTAAATACTTCAATAATGTACAAGCAACATAACCAGCGTTTTGGTTAAGAATAAATAACAATATTTACAAATTAGAAAAAAAAAATGTGATCAAGTCACAAGATTGGGTGTAAATAATAATGACGATGATGAATAAACGGTAAATGCTAGTGCATTTACCGTTTATTCAATTTAATAGTAAATGTTATCACACTAGAGACTATGATTAAAAATGTAACTAAAACTGAGCGTGATTGAAGTTAAACATGCAAGAGTAATAGATTCCTAACCATCGATAACGCTTATCTAAAACATGACTCACTATAATGTAGGAGAAAATACAAGGCATAATACGTGGACGTCATTGTGATAATTCCATAATACTAAGGACCATTATATATTTTTTATTTGTGGACGTTAAATATAGCGGTTTAATGCGAGTTTCACTTTGTACATTTACTTCATCCCATTAATTGTAAAAAAAACTTACGTATCTTTGCCGGGGATCGTTCTTTATTTAATATATTGAGCAATACGACTAGTGTTGCACCTGGACAAGCGTTTATAACTTCCAATAATTAAGTACCATGGTTTAATAGCTCCGAGTTACCTAATAGTTTATGAAAAAATCATGTGACGACCGCATCTATACTTGTTAAACTCTAAATAAATTTAACCACTTCTTTCACAACATATCACTTAAGTTAAACATTATCTGTATCACATATATCTGATACACAATGCCAGGTATAACACAATAAGGAATTGTTGTTAAAGAAAAAGTAGTTGAAAGCATTTATCAATAAGCGAGAAAAATTGAAATATGCACCTTTTTTTTTTATGGAGAAGTCAATGCCGTTAGTTCTGACGAACTTTTACGGCTCCATCGGACACAGGGACCGCGGATCTGAATCCGTGGGCTAAGGTGAAATAAGCACCATAACATCAATTGTCGACTACAGAAAGGTGCCACTGAAGTTCCAATGACCAAATATCGCAACAACAAAAAATACGTCACATATTTGAAAAAAACTTAACAGCAAATTTGTACGATGTTTTGGAGAAAAGTGATCTCATACTTTAGACTATACTAGACAAGATTATAAGTATCTAAAATAGTTTGGTGATGGATGCCCATAAGACTTTACTTACGTTGCGGACACAAGGCTTATTAGCCCACGGATTCGGATCCGTGGGCCCTGTGTCCGATGGAGCCGTACAAGTTCGTCAGAACTAACGGCGTTGACTCCTCCATAAGAAAAAAAGGACACAAGTCAAAAGATATCAGCCCTTACATGCGCAACGAAAGTGATGGATAAGTTTAATGTTATGAAATGATTTTCAGAGAAGAAATTTTCAGAATCGTAACACAAAGAACGTTGTAATAACGGTGATAATAATTTATACTTTAAAACCCCAATAAAATTTATTTTTATACAAAAATCTGATTAAAAAAAATTACCATATACATGTTTGACATTGTCATTTAAAAACTAAGTTCTGTCTAAATGTTAAAACATAAATCTCGAACAACACCTGACGAAGTCTTTTCGATAAATAATCTTGCGTTTATTTTAAGTATTTAAAAAAAAAAAAACTAAATGATAATAAAAAAAAAATTCATACGTTATTAAGGCTCATACCTTTATAGCTCTGACCAGTTGTTTGTTACCATGTCAAAATATTCGTGAAAAATGTATGCATGTATGACAGTCAACATTGGAAATGTTGGCTTATTATTATTGTCATCGACACCATCATCTCTCTGCCCTCTTCCCACTTTACTTGCAATTAGACCACGTGGAAATAATAATATATCAAAATTAAAATATGATTAATATGGTGAAACGCTCATCATGACAGTAAATCACTATCTTTACGGTCCATGAACCTTTTATGCGGTTAGTTAACATTATTATTTTGCTTCGGACTTTTTGTCTATTTAGTAGTCTAAGTACGAGTGAGTCCCGTCAAAATCAATCCAACATCTTTAGAGATTTCCCAGAACAAACACCACACACATTACACTCACGTGATGTATATAAAATACATTAAGTAAAGAGCAGTTATAACATACAAATAGATACACAAAATATTATTAATTCGTATAGATTTGATCTTGACATATCGTCGCATTCAATATATTTATATTCTAACCACGTGTTATTGGGTAGCTAGCAGATATAGACAATGTACGGTCACATTCGGTACAAATTCGATTGGGGTCAAGTACCGCATATCTGGGTAATTATTCCTTATACCACAAAAACACTCGTTTACGTCAGTTTTAGATTTTTATAAGTAATGTTAGTTGTTTGAATTGAAGCAAGAAATACAACTTTATTATAATTTCAAAAGCCACTGGAATGAAAAGGTCGGCTCTTAACATCTAAATGAATGATATTGGAGAAAGTTGTAGCTAATGATACTGTATACAGTTTAATTTACGTATAGAGTAATGTTTTAGTTTATTATTAAGAGTTGCAATTGAAAATTCTATGGTGGTTGCTTGAAATACTAGTTTGATGTTAAAATTGTGCAATATGTACATAATGATTAATACAAAAAGTTCCGAGGTAAAACGGAAGAATGACTTACGTTTTCATCGATTATCCTCTCGAAGTTCTGAAGGTGGACTTTGACGTAAATAACACCAAGGGGACTACATTTGAATAGGCACTGTTAAGGGCTTTCGTGCGAACTACAATGAGCCCTGTAGTAACACGACCACTCTTGGTTACATCGAGTTAACGATTGTCGGTCCCTTGTGAATTTGTGATTGTGTAGCGCTGTCGTCGGACGGCGGACACGCAGCGATGTCGAACTGACGGCGCCTGCGATTGTCTACATTTCTTAAATTAAAAAAAAACTTATTTTTTTTTATTTCCTTAACCTTTACAACACAATTAAAATAAATTATAATTCCCCTCTTATATTAGATATAAAATCATATAATTATACAATCCATCTTTTCATTAAACAAGTCGATTTAACTAAAACACTTAATTTTTTATTCAAAAGAGTTAATTATTTAATGTTTCGTTAGTTGGCTAATAAATATTTTTAATAATTTAAAACAGTTAAAATATATTTTTTTTAATATATTTGTTAAAGCGCCATCTATGCTCTTATAATATTACTGTGGACAGTGGCCTCGAACTAAAGTAAACCACGCTTAATAGTAGTGTAAAGATTTTATTACAGATGTCTGTTATCACAATTTTTTTGTTTGTTTTATATATACATTTTAATAAAGTACAAAGTGAAGATATTGTGATTTGAATTATATTTACATTTTAACTTGAATATAACTCATGCATAAATTAAAAACATATTACGTCTATAAAAAGCAAATATTTATTTTATTCGTAAACTATTTTACATGTCAAAATTTTGTATGGAATAACTTTTGGTTATTTATGGGTTACGATGTAACTCAAATACTTTGAATAACTTCACATTTTGACTAAATTCGGTAAGTAATGACCATGACTATAAATGTAGTTTACTATTCATAGAGGGTAATTTTTTTTTTAGGTTACCTTGTTGAAATGTAACAGTACCAAAGGTCATTAGTAGATATCAAAAAATAGTTGTCAAGCGCTTGTGAATTTACATTTGCATATTTTAATATGAACAACTCGGATAAATTGAATATTGGAGCTAAAAATTTTTCATGTCTAAGTGATACGGAACAAATAGAACCAGCAGTGGGTTTAAAATTGACCCGTCTAAACTTTTAGAACTTAAAACTTTCATATTGAACCTAATCGTTTAATTTGTGTTCGTTACAGGAAAATTCGAAACTACCGTATAAAAATCAAAATCGTAAAAGAAATGACACCGAACTGGGTAAGCTACATTTGTTTAAATTGTTATATAACAGAAATTAATGAAACCGCAAAGGCGTCCCGATAGTCCATATTGTCTTATCCACGACGATGTTTATACGCAGAGTTCAAAAACCTCTTGTGAGCTTTAGAAAGTGTCAACTTTAAAATATTTTAAAATTGTAAATCTTGAACAATAAACAACTGTGTCTTATCATATGCTTTGATGGGTAAGTCGCGATAATTTTATTAGTTTTTTTTTATTTTATATAAAATCAATGGAAAATAAAATTTTCATTTCATACGGCATCCTTAATGGGTATGGCACGACCCTTAATGATTTCAATACCAGGAGTTAGTTACCATGTGAAAATATTCTTGGAAGACATTTAAAATTACCAAGCATAACTAATATGAAAATATAATTAAAAGGCATTATCAGATTAATACATTTTAATAGGAATTAAAAAATATTGAATTTACACAGATGCGCTGTCGAAGGTCAAATTGGATCCAGCGGTAATAGAAGCGAAAGTTACGCTCAATGTATTGCCATCTACAACAAATTACAGATCGCAGTCGTTTTTAAACGAACAAATAAAACGCAAAGGTAACTTTTATTTTTTAGTATTCTCTCTATTAATCGTTTCCTCAGTGGTGATGGTCGTGATTCTTTAGCCATAACCTTCTTCTTATGATGTTACGACAGCTGTCTTTGTTCGCCGCCTTATGCATAGTGTTGACAATGTTTCGAATGTCAATGGCGATTCTCACCGCCATCCATCACAGTTACCACCTTTGGGGAGTTCCTCGTTTCAGTGACCACAAGAGATTTTTTTAAAAATGTCAATACGTTGGTTGAGTAGGGAATTATTCACACTTGACATTAGACATCTCTAATTAAGTAATTGTAGACTTACAGTAACATGATTTTTTTATTAGTTACGATACTGCATTACATATTATATTCTCAAGTCTCAATCTTCAAACAAGTTTTAATGAACGGGTTGACTAAAGGACGCACTCGCTGTATAATTTTTTTAGGCCTTTAGATTATGCTTGCAAACCAGTTTTGTACCGTATAATCATTTTTAAAAATCAGCACATAATAATGGTGTAAATGTTTTTCTGTAATTCTAAAAATAATGAAATGCTAAACATTAATTAATTAATCTTTTAACTCCTCTATATACAAACTGAAAAATAAATTTTAAATAATTAAACCAGTGAAGAAATGAAAACTTTTAAATACTATTTAAATACATCGTTTCTTATATTTAAATTAATGATTTATTGCATAGAAATTAGTTTATAAATATTACATATATTGATATATGTTAACTTCATATAAAGAGTTTTTAAATTGGTACAGTTTTACCAAACAAGTTTACTAGCTAAAACTAGACCTGATTTTGTATAATATGTAATGTAAAAGTCATATCCGTATTATTGAATCAAATGTCATGTTGATGGTTACAGATGTTTGTTCCACCACCTCGAACAGGTTCCAGCCTTGCCGTGACAGTAGGGTTTAGTAGTCTTGATTTGGTCATCCACGGTGAAGCTAGGAGGAACCTACATAGCCGGCCCGAGATGGCTGCTTCAAATGAGGTCCTTGAACTCACTTCGAATTTCTGCCAATGGGCGGCAGGGGCATGCTTGCCCTGCCCTTCGCAGTCGTGGTATAGTTCTGGAGGGAGAGGAGTATCGTTATTGCGATTCGCCGCTCTCCCTAAACTCTGCGACAAAGCGATGCCGCACCACTGCTGCGGCTGCAGTGGGGCCGCGGGGGAAGAATAGTGTCGGTATTGCGGTTCTCCACTCTCCTGTCCTCCTCGGACGTATAATGATTGGCGGCGGTGCTTCAGACCAGATCCGCCGTAGGCAGCCGGGAGAGCTTTTTCTCTTGGTTCTATTACCACCGCGAGGACAAGTATGCGAAGGTATTTCCCTTGCGTAAAACAAAAAGTGTTTGTTGAGGGAATCGATCCTTTGTAACAGCGCTCATATCACTTACCAGGACTTGTACTTCAAAAATCATATCTGTAACGAG
Source organism: Trogonoptera brookiana (assembly GCA_018247935.1). NCBI lineage: Eukaryota > Metazoa > Arthropoda > Insecta > Lepidoptera > Papilionidae > Trogonoptera > Trogonoptera brookiana. The sequence goes on from DWHS01000242.1 coordinate 7,308, forward strand.
ATATCTCATCTTGATCGTTTCTCTTATAAAACGGAGGTCACCGATTTAATTCTGGGTTCACATATCGTGTAGTTTAGTTATTGGTAGATTTATGATCCTAGTTTGCTAGATTTCACACTCATGTTGTAAATCTGCCGCCATAATAGAATAGCCGTATTCAGGTTGACATCAAATAAGACCCAGGGTATTCTAGGCAAGCATACTTCACCCTTTACGGTCTCATTGTCACTCAACATCGTGTAAATCTCTATTGTTAATAACTTTTAGAAGCTGCAATGACCGTCCAACCTCCGGAGGGCCGCAAGACTATTTGCTTCCTTATTTGTATAAATAAACATTCTTGCAACTTGTCTATTTTGTAAAAGAAATAGGTCGACGTGATGTAATTATTAAGCTTTTTAATTATTTTTGGTTAGAAAATTAAGCTGTAGTTTCTTTTCTGATAAGCTTTATCTATTTTCTTCGTCTGAAATATGAATTAAATTAAATAGTTTTACACAAAAATTTCCAGCCGTCTGAATTTAGAAAGTATTGAACTGCTCCTAAGAAATGTAAGATTTAATTTAATAATAATAAACTAGTTTTATTAATCCTCCATTCTTTACATTGGTATATAATAACATTTTCACTACGATTCCCCCTGATATTGAGTGGAAAAGTAATCTGCAATGATATCTACGCACTTGATTTACAATAACCTATATAATCTTATCTTAAAGAAATCCTCAATGTTGTACTTAGATGAGAATCAATAGTAGTGATGACGCCGCGGAAGAAACAGTTTGCTAAAAATATGTCAAAAAAGTAAACAACATAAATATTGACAAGTTAATTTTACTTTACATATATAAGATAGCATAAGTAAAAGGGTAGATATAAGGTAGAGCAAATAAACATAATTTTACATTATCTTTATTTACTCTAACTTATATCTACGCTACAAATGTAAATAGTGTAAATTATAACAAGAAAAATGGAGCCGAAAACAATAATATCAGGGAAAAGTCGAGAAAAAAACATTATCAATAAAGTACATAACGTTTTTTCTTAACAAATAAAAAAATAAATGTTTAGATAAGGTGTATGTGTGATTACTAAACTATAATAGCATTTGATCAATCACCGTAACAACTGATCAGTATTTTTTAATGAAGAAGCATTTACATTGTCTCCTTTGGGTTAATTCACGATACAATAGACCTTTCTACTTATCAACTTCTGAACCATTCAGACAATGGCTTATTCACTGACTACTACTTTTCAAATATATTAAAAATAAACTTCCAGGGAACAGTTTGCGAAGTTCTATTAGTAAAACAAGTAAAGTTATTAGTCATGAAATAAAAATTCCATACTATGTGTAGTGTATAAAATCGGCGTTTTGACAAAATTCATGTTAATTTAAATACTAAAACAACGTGACAAATTTTGTATTACATACCTTCTATAGATCTCCGCAACCGGATGTCAGAGTTATTAAATCCAACTATACACATTGTGTATAAATCTAAACAAATGTATATTTGCGAAAAAAATGGTTTGTCCAACCATTAAAAGTAAACAATGATAGTCACGATTACTTACGTTTATTTTGGCAATAATAATTTCTTAATATGAACTATAAGGTCATCCTTTTAGTGTGTCACAATCTAACATATTTTTACTTGTTTCAGAAATACCGAAATTGAAAATGACTTTTGAGGATTCCCTGCTTTCGATGCATAGAAGAGAACAAATTAAATTGACTTCGCAACAATGTGCACTGCTGATGGTCTATGCACAAAATTTGAAGAACCAATCAGCTTCTTCTCAAAAGTGGGATGTAAGTTATCAAATCTTATATGTCGTATCCACAGGATCACTAGTTTTTATAACCCAACCTTTTTGACGTCCAAAGTCTTTACGAAATTATAAAACATTTGTCTCGTAATGATTAAGCGGTAGCACTCATCGAAATGTTCTTTTGCAACACAGATAAATGGATATACAGTCTTTCTCCTTTCAGTTTCATAAAATTGTAATCGCTTTACTTCTCTCGGAATTATATTTCCTACAATTTAATTTTTTGTTTGTTTGTTCATGTTTTGTTTGTTCATACACAGGAATGTGGGTTTTGCAAGAACAATGGGCGTTCCGTTATGTGGTACCAAAGTCACATTTTGAAAGACAAGAGAGGTTTTGTGCAATGTCCAATCTTAAGAGCCTTTAGATGTCCTGTGTGTGGTGACACCGGTGATCGTGCACACACTGCCAAGTACTGTCCATACAAGGAATAAAGTTGGTACACATATTCTACAATATTAATAAACACATCAAATCATTTTTTTTTACTAGGTGGCACCACAACAATTAGCACAGATACTAGAGCAGATAGTAAAGAAATGAAATTCAGACCAGCACGTAAACATTTACTCGTATCTGTTTTTTTTTATCGACTTTGTCGGGGTTGTTCAACGATGTTCAAATTTAGGGATATAAAAGTATACCTGTAGCGTCGAGGTACCTAGTTTATGCGGCACAGGGCATTGTGGTTATATAGAAAAGATAGAGATTAGTATTCATTGTACAGTTTTATTCTTTTCATTATTTGTATATACAGGGTGTCTGGTGGCAGATTTATGTTTTTAAATTTAAATAAAAAATAATATGTTTGACATATAATTTTACTAAAAGTATTAAAAGATAGAGTACAAATGCGGATTT
>DWHS01000243.1:0-10006 GCA_018247935.1 Trogonoptera brookiana
TTTTTTTTTTTTTTTTTTTATGGAGAAGTCAACGACGTTAGTTCTTACGAACTTTTTCGGCTCCATCGGACACAGGGCCCACGGATCTGAATCCCTCGGGCTAAGGACTTTATTGTTAGCAGGCTTTATACTTACCATCAGGTGAATGTCTTGCTCGTCTCGTCACTTCGTCAAATAAATAAAAGTCAATCGATATTTGCTGCTAAACACAAACCTCCCCAGAATAGATGCATCTTTTCTTTTGGTAAGTTACCGTAGTATACTTAGCAAGGAAGTAAGTTTCCTACACTATTACCAGTCCCAGGGAAAGGTGCTGTTCTTTACCTGTACTTAACACACATGTCAAACCCTATTTAGTCGCCTCTTAAGACAAGCTAAGTGTGAAGTTATCAAGACTATATTAAAACAAGACTCTTATTCAAGATACTATTAATAATGTGCTAAATAATGTTTATTACAGTAAATAAACAAGATATGTAACTGTTAGGGCTTGTGTGTTGTTATAACCGTATAATTAATACTTACCAATAGGATGAGTAGATCTTGTTATGGTAGCAAGTGATAGTGTGGTGGTGAAACTTGTTCATCATGTAAGACGGTACGTATCATTTCGATGAACAGGCACAGAATTAGAAATGTTTTATGACGGACATACAAGGAATTATTGTATTTTTTTGTTGCATGAATTTCGCATTAAGTCGATGGTCAAGCGTCATCAGTAATTTGTTTTTTGTATGAAACGGATCTTCGTAAAAAAATAGAGTATCTGTGTGTAAAGAACTTATATTAATATCTACTTTATTTCGTTTCCATACAAGGAATCGGAAGTTAAATTGGGCGCTGTTTACATATAACGTAATCGTAACTAGTACCCGTAAGCACCGGTGTATCTCTAGTAGTGCATAGCATCCTGATCTGACAGTAATAATTTACAACTAATGCAATGCAGTGGCTCTGACTCAGAGCACTTCTAAGCGTAGACTCAGCAGTTATCTCAAAATAGAAAATCTTACAACACAATTTAGTATGTTTATATCAAAAATAACGAAAACTGTATGCGTCAATTGAACGGTTGCAGTTGGTAGGTCTGCCCTGCCCTGCAGGTTAGCTCGATGAGTAAGCAGCGCCTATTTCTGTCAGCAAGCAGAGCAGATAACTTATACAGACTTTGTTTTATACTTTATAACATTAAATTAAACTAATGATTCAACGCGGACTGCCAGCAAAGGCCTGAAGGTCACGGCAGCAGCAAATGCTCTTTAAAATAGCAATCAGAATCCTAATTCTCACAAATACCATTTTCTTATTTTAATACCAATATCTTAATGTACATAAAATATTCCTGCTATTTAACTTTGTGCTTTTCCTACCATGCATTGCTTTAATTGCATTTACTGGAACCTTCGATAGCTCAGTTGGTAGAGCGGTGGACTGTAGAGGAATATTAATAGATATCCATAGGTCGCTGGTTCAAATCCGGCTCGAAGGAGAATTTTTTGAATCAAAATATTTCCTTCGCATCCATAGAACGTCACATATATTTTTATTATGTCACAGATATATTACATACAATTAGAAATATCAAATTCCAAAATATTAATTCCATCGGTTTTTAGGCAAAGGTTTATTTATTCCGGATATATTTTTTCAACAGTACGTAAGCTTAGTTTCTTCTCAGTATTTATTTAAAGTGTAAAGTAAAACAAATATGATTTTTATTAATGTTTAATTTGTTTTAATTGATCGTGACAGTGTTGTTTCTCTAAAGCGTTCATAAGCACACATTTTTTTAGTTTCAATCGTGGGAAGGTAACGGGTTAAACTCAATTACTTACCGGCTTACTATAATATATATTTTCTTTATACTTTTAGAGTGTATCAATCAAATTCCGTGACAATATGTTTGATATGTAATAAACATCCTCTAATATATACGCAAAAATAAATTAACTTTAGCAGGACAAAATTTGCAATGTTTTTCCTTCGCATCGCTTTATGTAAAGCAAAGTATACTTCTTCTAGTTCAAGAGTGCGGTCGGTATTTAGGTGTGGCGAAAATGTGTGTGTGTCAGTGTTAAAAAATATATAGATCTTCAATACTTGCACGTCTGTGTTTAAAGATTTGTTTTACAAACAATAAACCATCAATGACCTAACATTTAGGCTATTGATTTTTTCTTCTTATACATAAAATTAAGAATCAATAAATTCACTCTTAGACCGCGGATTCGGATCCGTGGGCCCTGTGTTCGATGGAGCCGTAAAAATTCGTAAGAACTAACGGCGTTGACTTCTCCATCAAAATAAAAATAATAAATTCACATCTCGCAATAAGACTGATATAGCGGCGTTATAGTAAAGGAACTGCAAGACTTCGGATTCGAGTTTAATATAAATCACTGAAGTGGTTGTGTTCGGGTACCAGTCTCAACTGAGTCAGAGATTAAATAATCTACTAACGCTAAGCACCGATATATTAAACTTTTACTTTGCTGTGTATGTGGCTGATGGAACAAAAAATTCCGGAAACCAACTCGATGTAAAGGTTGCTCAAGCCTGCCAACATGTCACTCCGTGATAATTCTAGAAAACAGCTTATGCATTATCGATGAGTCAATACCTACTAATCCCGTTTTACACGGAAGTCCCTGGTTCGATTCCGTTGGCACGAACATAAATCTGCAAGGCTGACCCTATCATGTTCATATTGTAAATCTGCCATCATAACATCACTATGTTGTGGCTGTCAACATATAACAGCTTGGGTCGTGTTGTATTCAAAATGAGCAAACTTCACCATCTTTGGCCTCTTTTCACTTAACACCATATGAAATTAAGAACAAGAGATGTCATGATAAGAAAAACACTGCATATATTTTTAACTTTTTAATAGGGATAACTTATATAATGTGCAAGGGATAGTCCCAAGGTTTTTTCTCTAGTGATAAAAGGATCAAACCATTCATAAATGGAGAATCACATTTTATCACCTCCTCAATAAATACAGTCAACAGTAAGCATAATTCTTAAACAATTTTATCTGTAAATGATATTTAGTCATTTTACAAACTCTGGATATTAACTGACAAAGTTTCAAAACTAAAAAGTATGTCAAAGGGCTCTCTGAACAGAGACCCTTTGGGCGGGCGGCGGGTTCAAGCGCGCCGTGGAGCCAAAGCGAGGCATTCTGTGGCGACACGACACGCCGCTGAGCGCCCGCGGGACGCTTGAAGGCGCGCGCGCACGCAACGCAATAATCCTATAGGACACTAGAACACCGTCCTCGAACACGTCACGAGTCAACACGTCCATCCGAACCTTGCGGCACGCCTCCGTAGGCGAGGCTGTTCCCCACTATGTACAGGACTTTCTAATACCTGTCAACTCCACTTGACGCATCATCCGGTGCTGCCGCCTAGTCAAGCAACACCGACTAACTACATTACACGTGTAATCACGACGCGCACAGTCGATGTCAACAGCGCGCTTTTTCACCGTGAGAAAAGTCACTCCATTTTCACTATATACAGAGTATAGATTAACTGCCATGATCCGATCCGATTCGATCCGATCATTGCGGCCACACGTTCCGCGACGCGACCAGTCACAAAATAAAGGAGCGCATGCACTGCGATGATCGGAGCCGCTCGCGCTCTCGTGGCGGAACAAGGCGGGACGGGGCGATGCGGGGCGGGCATCAGTCCGTAGGCTCGGCGCCGCCGTCAGTCACTCGCGGCGCTAACGTTCAGTATGTACAATGCACAGGGTACAGGGCACGGTTCACAGCGCCGCCGGGTGGCGGGGGCGGCGTCGGCGCGGCTAGGATGACGAGCTGGCGCCGAACACACCGGCGTTATAGGCGGGCGCCGCGGCCGACGCCGCCGCGGGGGCGCCAGCGCCGCGCGGCTTCGGCGTCGGCGGTTGCAGGTAGTCGTGCCGCGCGAGCGCGAACACGTCGATGCGCTCTTCCTTGCGGTACGCGAGACACGCGCGTATAAAAGTCTGAAAATTCACCATTTTTTTTATTTTTTAACAATGCAACGGACACGTTTAGGTTATGAATTAAGAAAGTAACGAGAATCTGATCACCCATCTAATTCTAACTATTTTCATATATTAATTTTTATGCAAATGGAAATTAATTACTCATAAATTTTCTCTTTTTTTATACAATGGTGCAACCTGTACACTTTTTCATTTGTATGACTACCAGTGCAATATTATATTATGGCGACAATGGCGAAAGGATCGCCATGTTATGTTATAACGTAACCTGTTAGTCTCTGCAAGGATGCTAGGTGGTTCTATGATTATAATAAAGGAATACATATAATAATACCTTAGCCTCATTACTGACTGTGGGTTTGTTTGCAAACTGAACCTCAGTTGCCTTTAAAATGGTATTCTCTTCTAGAATCGTTGCTTGACTCTGATTGTGACCAAATGGTTTCTTGCCATAAAGGCACTGATAAAAGATTACTCCAACACTCCACACGTCCACCTTACTACTGATCTTTGGTGGGTTCTTGCCTACTACGAAACACTCTGGTGGCAAATACCTAATAAAAAATAACATTCTTTAATAGATGAAACTTTGCATGTATAATAATTTACTAAAATATCTTTAAATCCAATTACCAATAAGTGCCGGCGCCTTGACTGGTGAGATCCATACCATGGTCCGGATTATAATTCTCTTCATCCATTACCTTAGAAAGTCCAAAATCGGTAATTTTTATCTCACCACAGACATTCCCTTCGGTTAGGAGTATATTTCCGGGCTTAAGATCATAGTGAATCACAGGCGGCTTTATTTCATTTAAATATTTTAATGCTGATACTACTTGCATCACAATAGAGCGAGCTTCTCGTTCTGGAATAGTCTTATGCTGAAAACAAATAATATATTTAAGACATGTTTACAAATATTGCAAGTATTAATGGGCCATTTTTAATTGCCTTCCGGGTGCAGTGCAATAAGGTTACCTTGCTATACAGAGGTTCCCGGTTCGACGAAAAGACCATATTAAGTGGAATGTCATTAGTGATAACCTTCAAATTGATAAAAAATTACTTGGTAAGCTACTCCTCTAAGAAATTGTTGTATCTGCCGCAATTATATGATTATAGTGTTCTGGCTGTTATACTGCATAAGCACCAGGGTATTCACTTCAAGCGCACTTGACCTTCCATTACCCCATTGTCACTTACCATATGAGATTGAAGTCTAAAGTACACCATTGTATTTTTAGCACTGGACGATTGTAAGTTTAAATGACGATGATAATGTCCCTATTGTAAATATGAAAATAAAACATAAAGTATTACCTGTTTAAGATAGAAATCGAGATCATGACCATTGCAATACTCAAGAACTGTGCAAAAAGAGTTTCCATCAATTTCAAACACGTCATATAATTTTACAATTCGTGGATGATCTAAAGCTTTGTGTATATTATATTCCCGTAATGCATGTCTGCAACAAAAAGAATTGAATCACAAAAATAAGCAGATTATATAGTAATAACCAAAAAATATAACATACTTCCTTACAAAGTTTAATAAATAAGTTATCTCCTACTAACATTCATATAAACTCATTAAGTTAATGATAAAAAATATATAATAAACAGCCCACTTTAACATTCCCAGTACTGAGACTTGTGGCCTCATCTCACAAGGAAAGTGTCAAGACTATTTATCCAACACATGGACTGTATGTTTGAGCCAGATAATATCCATGAAAAATGTTTGAAATTTGAACATATTGGTTTCATCATAATGTTTCCTTCGACTGAAAAGCTAAAGATCAATGGGAATCTAAATCCACGCCTTTTTGAGTCACAAACGCCTTTCAAAAGCTCCCAAAAATTATATGCATCCAAGAATATATGTAAAATGCTTACAAAATAAATTTAAAACGAAAAGAATTAAAAGATACAACTCAGTGAGTGGGGCTCATATACAGACTCACTTGATATAGTTGGCCTTCTTGTCCTCCTTCCAGTCTTTGTTAAGCTGGTGAACCTTGCAAGCTGTGTAACGTTGTTCTCTCAAGTCAAATGCCTTGTGCACTTCACTAAATCCACCCTTACCAAGGAGCATCAGCAGCAGGTACCTAAAGCCGAATCATCAAGTTTACTTTGTTGCTTTACACTCTCAACTATATTTATTGAAATACATGTAGAAATTTCTAGTGTGTAGGTCTCTATTACAAGAGACTGTCCGCAATGTCCAAACATTACTGTGTTCCTTTGTACCAATTACTTGGGTAATAAGACATCTTAGCTCAAGGTAATGATCATATTCATATCCTCATATAAATTGTGTGTATACATATATAAAATATGTAAATAATTATGTATTAATTTAAATGTCACCATAAACTAAAGCCTAATATTAAATGATCATACCCATGTCATCAAAGCAAAAAATTCTTCAGAGGAACATTATAAAAATAAAAAAACACGCAAATCAGCATAATATTTAAACACAAAATAATTGAGTTTTGTTGTGAATATAAAAGAATTTAAATGGCTGTAAAAAAAAACATACCTCTCAGATAGGACAGGATGTTGGGAGAATCTGCTCTGATCTTCATTGTGTATCCGTTTTAATTCTCGAATATGAAGATTTCTTTCCCGTTCTAACTTCTCCATCTCCAGTTGCAAATCGGCATCTTCTTTTTTAAGTGCACTCTGTCTCAGCTGTAATAAAATCGTAATAAACAAAAATATAATATTCATTTTTGTTTATACACTTGAATTGACTTGAGCGGAACATGATTCTTTTTTCATTTTATTAAATATTAAGAGAACTATGAACAATTAATTACAAAGGACGAAAAACCATCTTATCAGGCGAACACCTTTCTCGTCTTTACCATCGTAAATAATACGCTCCCCATAATAACGTAGCTCTATTCGTAGTGATAAATACTTCACCACATTGTGTCTGTGCTGTCGCTTTGTGATAAAGTCTAGAGTATTGTTATTTCATTAAAATTTCTAAAATGTCTCTTTGGTATTATTTAAGAATAACTTGAGTTTTATGTAAAGCCCTTCTTATTTGGATATATATACGTGATTTGAGCATTGGATCAAGTATACTGACTTTGATATTACTAACTTTTAAAATCTCATCAGCTTCATAGTACTCCTGCCACGTCAAACTGGGCAATGGATCAGGTTTAAGGAAAGTGGGCGCATCCGTTCCGTTGTGGAGGGGTTGAGGTTGCGGCGTCGTTGGGGCCGATACACTCGAGGTGCGCTTGCCCCGCCCTCCACCACCTTCATTGTTTGACGGCCGCTTTTTCAGAAGTAGCTTTTTCTGACGATCGATCTCCTCTTTTTCTGCCGTTATTTCCTCTTGCCTCCTAATATTAAAAAGTAATGTAATATCAATTATTGTTTAAGTGATTTTTTATTCATTATTCAGCCCATGCACATCTCGTACGTTTTGTCTATCCCAACAGTTATTTAATGAGAGAAGACATGATCTATACTGTACGAGAAATCTTACAGTTAACGCTCCATGTAAAGACTGGCAGCAGTTTATGTAATTTAGTTTATTTTTTTTATATTTAAATTTCACATAATGGCACACTTTCTCTAATAAAACTTTAACTGCTTCCGTGGCGTAGTGTTTAACCGCTAACCTAGTAACACGAAGGTCTCTTATTCGATTTCCGGGCTACATATCTTGGCCTGCTACGCTCATTGTCCCTTATGACAATGTGAAACTGAGGCTAAATTTCACCCATTACAGATAAAGAAAATACCATCTCTGACACTGCCTAAAATACGCTTGAGATAAATAAATGTATTTGCATTCATTATCCTAGATGGAAACAGATTTTTTTTTGATCGAGAAGTCAACGCCGTTAGTTCTGACGAACTTTTACGGCTGCATTGGCCACAGGGCCCTCGGATCCGAACCCTTGGGCTAAGGATGGAAACAGCAATTACTAACATTACTATAAGAAGTTGGAAGAAAACTAATGTGACAATAATTTTAACTTGGTTAAGTAAAATCTATTAAACAATACCAAATACCGAAAAAACCTCCAAAAATTATTTGATAATAAAATACAACACAACATTCTTAACAACATATTTGTTTGTGTTAATGCATTAAATAAATTTAAAAAATACACAATATTTTTTAACTGATACACACCTTGTGAGTTCTTGAAATGCATATCCATCAGTCCAATTTTCTTGGAAAGTAGCTCCAACTCGCTGTGTGACAAACTGCCCGAGCCTCAATCTATTTTGCATACACCTTTGACGAGCTTCCTTCTTTTCAATGGTACTCTTCTCATTTAACAATTTCTTAACCACTTCTATACATTTGTTAATGTGTGATTTATGTTGCTCTATAACCTGTGAAACACATAACACATTATTCAATACAAAATAGGTTAGTGTGAAAATGTGTTGTATAAAAGCATTATTAGCAACCATGTCAGGTTTTTAACGATGCTTTACATATGTTTTATTTATTTGCTGTTAAGAAATGTTTATTATATGACAGACATTGAGGAATATTCACAGTGCCACCTTACTTTTGCCCTGTCATAAAATGCTACTAATAAAAAGACAAATCCCAAAGAAAATTTACCTGTGATTGTTACCAGTACATCCTACTTGGTCTATATTCAGCAATAGTCACATGCAAGTTGAAATTGAATAAAATGTTATGAATTTTAAACTTACTTATGCATTTTGTAACTATTTAGAGAAATTCTTTAAAAGATATATTTTAGGTAATATTTAGTAACATACCTTGCTCTGAGCTTGAACTTGATGTTTAAGCTCTTCATTACTCCTTGTTAATTCTTCTATTCTATTATTTCTTAGTTCTAAGTCAGAAGATGCCTGAGTTTCTAACTCTTGTATCCTCTGGCATGTCAACTCTGTTTGAATCTGTCAAATATAATACATTTTGTCAGTGTTTATAAAATAATAGACATACTTAATAAAGTTTAAAATGCTACTATTCTTACACTTAAGTTCTGTAAGACATACAATAAATTGTATAGTACCTAATACACCATGTATGAATAGTCTTATTATGTGTAATCAATAACAGGACAAATATTTTAAAAACTATTAAAACCTTTGATATTACCTTTATATACATTATACATTGTCACACTACAACAACCCTTCACACACATTAAGATTAAAAAGGTCATACTTTAATTGAATTAAAACTTTAATTGTTAATTTAAATAAAATTAATATTTTCAGCTATGAGCAATATCAATTTATACATATAAGATATGGATATTTAGCAAAAATAATTTGAAGACAAAAGGTGGATGGATTACTTAAGGGATTGCATACATTATAACAACGGAAACTTCTGTTAACTGAGTCAAATTCTATACTCTACTCAGTAAGCATTTCACATGATAAATTCTTAAGAATAAGATTTTTTTAGGCCTGCAAAAGGTATTATAAGGAAGTTATGAATTCTTAAAAAATCAAAAGCTGATACTTTACCTTTTGCAAATACGGTTATACCCTTTCCAAAATTTTAATTGACAAAATTGACTAAGCATAAGATAAAATTTATAGTTATAGAAAATAACTGTTTAATTATAATTAAACGAGAATGTACCTGTTTAACAGAAGTATGCGGTCGCTGCTGTGAGGTGGAACGTAAGAAGTCAGCTCCGGAAGGCAGTATTGATGAAGGTGACGGTGGGTACTGTATGAAATCGGAATTAGAATCAAAACAGGGGCATGAATTAGCCTGTAAATGGATAAAAAAATGCAAAGTGCATCTTGTTTAACAATTAACTATTCTTAACTAGTTAACTACACTACTGTTATGAAAAACTAAGATTTCAAATAAATTCTAACCAAAAAGTAATATACATAGTAGTAAAAGTATAAGTGTTCCTGTGTTACATAAGTGAAAAGTATGCCAAACTTTAAAATGTTTGTTTGGTTAAGATAAATACATTAAAATAACATTCAATAATACTGCACAAATG
>DWHS01000244.1:0-10004 GCA_018247935.1 Trogonoptera brookiana
CCTTAGTATTATCAGAAATTCGAATGACCATGAAACTAATTCATATTAAAATATAATAAAATACCTAAATTTATGTTATTATAATATATTTATTTAATCTTTTTTTTTTATTATACTTTATTATTTTAACATATCGGCAATTATTGGACATAATATGTTTTAATTATATTTGCTACATTAAACTTATGTTCTTGTCTACATCAGACATTGAATTTTTTTTTCATTTCAAGTTCATGATCACTGACCTGATTTATATGAAGTAACGAGAACAATAAAAAAAATACTGCAAAACTGTACGACTGCCTTTAATGTTATTTATTTTTAATAGTATTATAAAGTTTCCTCCTATGATATATATTCTGTGGCCACTAAGGCTATAACTTGAAGTAAAAGTAACTACTGATACTACTTAAAAAGACAACTTTAAGGGGCGATAGGTCTCTGTTGCTGGAGACCGTCTAGGTATATACCACCGCAGCACCTATTTCTGCCTATAAACAATATTAATCCAACATTACTGTGTTTTCGTTCGGAAGGCACTGTAGCTAATGTAATTACTGAGGTAACAAGACTTAACATTTCAAGTCTTAAAGCGAGCGCAACGTGGTGCTGTGCATACTATATTACCTAGCGCTAGACGCAGTCGTATCACTAACCATGAGGTGATAATTTCGCCCGTCTTGTGGTTTCGTTAAATAAACAAAAACTAAAAGGGAACGCTGAGTTTAACAATTACACCCAGTAACGGAGTAGCCAATGTTCAGCAGTGGATAGCAATAGGTTAAAAGGTCTCATGACCATAAAGTTGAGTTGTAAGGATAAAAATATTTACACATAGATAAAAGTTATGAAAAATCTGATACAAGTATATTTTCAAAATTTTATTAATGTACTTGAATATGTTTGAATACTTTGATTAAAATAATATTAAATATTGATAAATCACTGCGTCATAGTTTGCATAGCAGGATAAAAATATTATTGTGTATTTTATTTTTTATATATGTATAAAAAAAACATTTATTTTTATATTTGTATATATAATTTAGGCGCATAGTTTAATAATTGGGTTTATAAACAATCTTCATAACAGCTAATATCTCGGGTTCGCATGAAATTTAATAAGATGCGGTCCCTAGACTATTATCACATCGTTACTGAGAGTTAATCCTCGCACCCTAATTCTTGTCGAATGAGATTTTCTCTCTCGCGCATCTTAAGTCGTCTTAATATAGATCTGTTCATAGCTACCTTTTATTTAAAAAAAAATATGCAGTCGAAAAAATCTCGCATTTTACCATTTTACTACATTTTATACGGAAAATTGATTCTCTATTCCAATCTAAAATTTACTGGTGAAATATTTATGTTTTTACGCCTCCTTAATGATTGGAATTTTACTTAAATTTTTGGAACTAACTTTGGTATAAGAATTAAAAAAAACCATTAAAACTAGACTCCTGTCTAAAAAGTTGTAAAAATAATACCTACTTCAAAACCGGTTCAACAAAATATTCCACGACATGAAAACAAAATCATTCCTCGGCTAATATATTTGTTTATGTGATTATTGTTTTATCCTCTGTATATCCTTTTAATTAATTTGAAATTTTAAGTGCCGCTTTAATATTATTTTTATAGAAAAATATGTGATTTGGAAGAAGTGAAGAATGAATCATGACATCAGTTTTTAGAAAATACATTAACCAACCTTAAAATGAGTTGAGCGCAAAACTTTTTATTATTTTCAACTTTATATCAAAAACTTGCATATGGTTATTATTGAATTTACATTCGATTTAAATAAGGATTGCAGAACCTAGTAATAAACTTTATTACATAAGAATTTAGCCTCCTTTAGCCGGTGGATAAATAACCTTTTATCTCCCTATTTGAGAGAAGGCCTTAAGTCCCATTAATGGGAACATTGGTTGGAATGTATGTTACGTAGACTGTTTTCTTAGAACATTTATATCTGAAACATTTGACGCTTTAGATCAAAGGAAATCTGTCTTGAAAGTATATCTAAATAAAAGCAGTTGCCTATAAGTTCTTGTATTAGCGTAATTCATATAGCATGAAAGCAAATTAAGCGCAACAAAGTAGCGAAAATTTAAATCTGTAGCTATTGGCTATCTCAAAGTTACCACAGAACCTGGCCTTCCTTAAACATACCAAAGCAGGCTCCCTTCTCTGCTCAACTGTGGTGTGTCGTAGTTAAGTTAGTTCACCATTGCATAGGCTATAGGTCATCATCATTACATAGGTCTTGTGCAGCAAGTTGACCTCGTCCACAAACACTTGATAATAGCCCCCTCTTGCGGCGAGTCGTTCAAATAGCGGTTACAAAAAAAAGTTCATTAAGTTTAAGTTCGAGATTAACAAAGAATATTTCTACTGTTTATCTGTATGAAATTTGTATTAAACGGTTTTAAAATAAATATATATTTTTATTTTAAAACTGTCTCATTTCGTTAACGATTCGTTGATTTTACTAGGAAAGTAATAGTTAAGGAAGCATGCAGCTTCTTTCACGCTGAGCTGTCTTCGCAGCCTATAATCGCCCATAACACCACAGGTGTCGCCATTGATCGCCTGCTACTGACCCTGAAGTAATAGCTAATGGTAAATTATGTAAAAAATATATTATAATAATATTTTGTATCTCACCGAGCATGATACACTAAGTACTTTAGTGTATCGTACTCGGTGAAATATTCTTTATATTATATTATCATATATTATATTCTATATATCAAATTATATTATCTATATTATAACTCATCAAATATTGAAAATTAAAAATAGTTAAAGCGTATGTACACCTTTATCAAACATTATGACTACACTCCCCATTTTCTACATGCTAGTTGACAGCTGCAGTACATTGGTAAAGGTCACAGGTAAAGCTGCTGCTCTTTTCCGAGAGTTTTATCTCTCAGTCGAATTTTACAATTGCGATAGATCACCCGGCCTGGTAATTTAATTCAGAGATATCCCTATATCGTATAAAAAGGAGCCATGAACTTTGATACGATTGAACATGAATAAAAAGCGTAATTATATAATGATCATTTATTTTGTCTATGAAGATAGTATTAGTATATAGTTATTAAAACCACTGAAGTATAACTTAAATAGTATATTTTACTAATTGACATATATATGTAATAACAGTCTATAAAAAGGTTTTTAATTGTAGAAATAGATAGATATGTTTTTATTATATAGATAGATAGATTTGATAGAAAAAGATCTATATATACACACAGTCAAATAAACTCTTATAATATGAACGAATTGTTAATAAATTAAACACATAGATTCTAATTTATGATAAGTAACATAATATTGGTTAAATAAAGGATTTTTTGTAACTTATTTTAAGTTAGTACATATCGTTAATAATATAACTTAAATTAATATTATTTCTTTCCATTTTGTTAAACACAATAATAGTAATTAAGATAACTCTTACATCATGTTGATAACTGCTGTTGGAGTCTTGTAAGGTATTCCACAAGGCACGGTTTTGTTTTATTTAAGTCCAACTCCTGCAATTGTACATTATGTTGCGCTATTCCAAATTTTCTAAATCATTAATAGGCGAATTAATAAAAGTTTGTATTCTGCCTACCGCTAATTTTTGAGCACATCAGCTAGATGAAATAAATATACACTGACATAGTAACATCTGCCGGTTTAAGTCGGTGTCATAGTACACACATATATTAAATAACTTGTTTGTATAATACATATATTGAATAATGATTAATAGAAAATATGTTAATATTTAAACCTTCCACTTCCATATCTTTTGTTTACCACTTAGTCTGGACTAACCCACAACCCCATATAAATTTACATAGAAATACCACTTAAACATTGTTAAAATTTGGCTAATGCGAGGTTATTATTTAAAAAAAAATTCAAACGTCCTTAAAAGTAAAATTGAAAGGACCCTTAACATAGTTCAGGGCACTTTGATATTGTTTCAATGGACCACCGAACCACTCGACGTGGAAATTTTCAATAATACGAGCGACAAATGTTTCCATCTCCAATTCAGCAATACGCCGACCTGTAAAAACATTCATAATTCATGTATGGTGTATAAAAATTAATACATGTTGGACTCGTTATTAATTTCAAAATTACTGTTCCGCATAGTTTTTATTTACAATGGGCTAACATTTGTTCTCAATTTCAGAGTGTGTTAAGTTGAAATAAGGCTATGCATGGTGAAGCGTGACTCGTCTAGAACCTTCTATCTCGTATATGTTGACAGCCAGAACATAACAATATTGTTATGGTGGTAGATTTTCAATATGACTGTGGTAACTAGTTTCGTTTGAAAAAAATACCACTTTCAACCAAACTTCACAACATGCACCCCCGGATCGAAACAGGGACTGTAGTATTACAAAGAAAATGCATTCTTTGTTCTTCGTTTATTTTTTATTAATGTATTATATATTAAACTTGCCTATACAACTACGAGTTCCGAATCCGAAAGGACTGAAAGCGAAGGGATGCGCATTTCCATGATACAGTGGATCATCTTTATCAGCAATCCATCGCTCCGGAATGTATTCAAGCGGTCTTGGATAGTGACAATCCATCAACGCAGTATAGTGATGAGCGAAAGTTACATATGTCTGAAATATAGGAATTACATTAATTTAATAAATATATATTAATTCTACTAACATATATTCCAAGTTACTTAAACAATAAAGGAAAACATAATTATCACACATGTCCTTTAATTTTCGTTATAGTCTCTCTACACAACTCCTTTTTGTACCTTGAATGGTTAGCCGAAGTTTATTTCAACTGTTTGATGATAATAAATAATCTATTTATGTATTTACAATGATGATGACTGATTTCACTTCAATTTCATAAAGGGTTAAGTATAAATAACGGCGTGAATGGTTAGGCGTCTTCGTCCATAGTACTTTTGCTCTCATATATTGATAACAGAAATAAAGGTATGCAGTTATGAGGGTGGTTGCTAGTCAAGCGTGTTCGAATAAACTTTGTCACCACCTAAACCAACAGAGACTTCCGTTATAATAGACGTATACCATAATCCTTTTATGTCAGGACAATAAAAAAAAATATATATAATATTACTTACATGTTTGGGTATATTATAACCAAGAAAATTGTACTCCTTAGTAGTTTCTCTCATGTTCCCTGACACTACTGGCATTATCCTCATAGCTTCTTTAATACAGGCCTTGAGGTACCGTCGTTTCTCTGCACCCGATAATATCTCTTCTCTCAATTTCTTTTGTTTTTCAGGATTCTTCGCAAGGAAATATAATGTTGGTATGACGGTATTTGCTGCCTGAAAGGTGATAATATGTATATAATACTATTTTGTCTGTACAAACTTCACAGCGAACTTAAATCAGAAAAAACGAATTAACTATTTAAAATTAAAAATTAGCTAATAATTTTCAATGAACTAATTCTGACGCAAAAAATACAGTAGACATTAAATTCCCAAGACAATTATCATAATCTACCGAAACCTGATAACCACAAATACTTGGGCAAAAAGTGAACGAAGAAGAATTATTTAAGTTTCGCATTTATTCATATTCGCATATACCTATTCCAAAAGTGAAGGTGTTATTATCCAAGTACAATTGATATTGATACTGGTTGTAATCCTCTATTACCGACGACCCTCCAGGTAGGTACCACGGCTGCCCCTATTTCTGCCACCAAACAGTAGTGTGCAAATATTATTGTGTTCCGGTTTGAAAGGCGTTGTAGCTAGTATAATTCCTGGTGTAACGAGACTGAACATCATATGTGTAAAGGCGACGAGCACCATGAGGAGTAGTGCTTACCATCCTAAGTAGCGCCATGTTGTTATGGGCAAGCATATTACTTACCATCAGGTGAACGTCCGCGTGTCATACATTTTATGACTAAATAAAAATTTGCATATGGTTAAAGAAAGTAAGATTTGCGAAATCAACATTCTGGTAAAAGTAAAAATAGAACAGGAAAATATTCTTTAAACTATAGAACCGAAAAATAAATTAATTTATATAAGAACGTAAATCCGAAGATATCTACTTGATACGTTTTTGTGATATAAACTATTTTCTCCATTTCTCTCGTTCTGCAGAAAACACAGATTTATAAACCATATTTTATTACTATACCGTGCAATATTTACACATAATAAAATATCAATGGAGAATCTAAATAAAATATGAGATAAAAAGAACTAAATGTGTTAAAAATAATGTAAATCACTCACTGTATCCACGCCTGCAAATAATAAATCACTCGCCATTAAATATGCAATGTGTTCGTCAATTTCAAGCAGTTTCTCTAATATTCCCTTTTCATTATCCGATTTATTTTCACTACGTAATTTCTCCTTTGCATTATCGATAAAGTATTTATTCAACCTTAAATAAAATATTACCGTTAGAATTATTAGACGAAAATGTTACTTTTTTGTTTATATCAAACTCACTTTTCCTGTTCCTCGTATAATTTCATAGCTCTCTTGTAAGATTTGGTTGGGTATAATCTCCAAAGGCTTGGTTTGAAATCTAATTTATCCGCTACGGCAAAAAA
Source organism: Trogonoptera brookiana (assembly GCA_018247935.1). Lineage (NCBI taxonomy): Eukaryota > Metazoa > Arthropoda > Insecta > Lepidoptera > Papilionidae > Trogonoptera > Trogonoptera brookiana. The sequence continues at coordinate 6,613 of DWHS01000244.1, forward strand.
GTCATGTACAATTTGAATGAGCTTCCTCGCAGGGGAATCCGCAGGTAGATTAGGATCAAAGCAATTGAGGCGGCCGCCAAGTGCCACGACCCCGATAGACTCCAAAGCCCACAAGTTCATTTCATTGCTCAAATCGCCTTTTATCATATTGTTTTCATCCCGTATTGATCTCATTCTGTAATCATTTAAATTTACAATAAAAAACCCTTTATATTTGTGCACAAAGTTTTGACATTCTCATATAACTAAGGAGGTTTAAATAATAGCTTGTCATTTAAATAATTATTAAATTCTAACGAAATTGGAAGCCAATAATGACATTTATCAAAATCAAAAAGGAATCAAAACATCACTTAGAACTTGTCTGAGTAATATTGAATAGGAAACAAACAATAGAAACTTATATTAGATTACTGTTAGTAACTACTTAACCTTTCAATCATATCTTTCGCTACTTCGTCGAGTATCGTAGAGTACAACTTTATAGTTTTAGGCTGCAGCATGACCGGGTTGACCGTAGAACGCAACTTCCACCATTGTTCACCGTGGCTGTGGATAAAAATATGTAATTGTAATATGCTACAAATAGGAAACTGTTTTAATCACGAATTGTTGTTATATAAGAAACTTAGAATCTATGAAAATATTACAAGTATTCACATTGTAAAGGTTAATTGAACTAATGATTCATTAGTATTGTATGTAAAGTAATTATCAGCTACACTCAGTACAGATTTAAAAAAACAAAGATGTGAAAATACGCACTCTGTTATCAGTCCAGTTAGCTCCTCCGAAATTCCTAGCTTTTTTTTATAAACTTTACGGTAATATTCCAAAGATGGAAATCCAGTTCGTCTAGGCGTCAAATTTTCACTTCTCAAAACCTTAAAGTTAAATGTAATAATTTGAATCGAATCAATAGAAACAATCCTAATTTGTTACACAGCACAATCGCCCTTGACTTTATATTTGGTGAGTATTTCTTCTATTCAATTCATTCAAGTGAAATACATCTGCTACTGTACATAGGCCTCCTCCAACATTATACATACCGTACAGTCCTTTCAGACATGGCACACATCAATCGTGATTTTTTGCGTCAAGCTACTTACTAGTGCGATAGTCTCAGCATCGTACAATAATATCAAATCGGGCGATCCAAACAGTCCGGGAAGTCGTATAATGGGCCCATATGTTTTATACAGTCTATCGAGTAACTCAAAACCGTCAACTTTGTACAAAGAACCTGTTATAATAAGATATGTTATAAATCAAGCATGACATCATTCACGCGGTTTGACCATTGTTAAATGGATAAAACGTTGCGAACAGATTACTCTGGTCATAATATTTAGAGCAAAGTGGGCGATACAATTCAACAAGGGCATATAGTCCCAAATTATGGACATCACCGAAAACAATAATTTTTAATAACTTATTTTAGTTTAAACTATACACTTTTGATCTATAAGTTAAACCTTCTCTCTATATATTAAAGTAAATAGGTATTACAGAATGTTCATATTTTGAGGCTAGTAAATATAAAAAGTAGTGGTTTTCTTAGATTCCTTGTATTGTTGAGGGATGTATAAAACGTGTATTTATTTCGTTAAATATAAGTGGTTCCAGCACCGATTTATGAACAGATATAATATATATTATGTTCTAATACCACGCCTCTTTAAAATACGCCACATACAATTCTTATGCCAAATTGACTTTTTTGTATAAGTGAAAAAAAAAGGATCAGTACTTAATGAACAAGTAAAATCGAAGGCTAATAAAATGCTTTATGCAAAACATTATGGTGATTTCCACTAACTCCACACAATACACTGAATGCTTTAAAATATATGCTGTAGCTACTGAGTGATCTGAGTAGTAGCTAAATCATTAATTTTGTTAGTTAACACAAGAATACTATAATATTTCAAAACACTAGTGCTTAGCGGCAGAAATAGGCAGTTCGGTGGTATTAACAAGTTAAAAACGTTAAAGGCAATAAGGTTAAAGTACCATTTCCTAATAGCTTATCCTAATATCTATGCCCTGTATATGGAGTAATATATACATTTCAAAACAGGTGCTTCCATCGGGAAATAAAACCTATCTAAAATTTACTTGATACCGATGTCAAAAATAAATACAATTTAGATACTTGTAAACATATTTCATAAAGTACAAAATGTTTTTTACCTCCTGGGAGGAAGTGGTGAAGCGACGATATGAATGGTAATTGTGTAGGCCCCGGGATCTCATCCCACGATTTCAATTGTTGAACTGTTTCCGGTGTGTTGACTGCTACATTGTTGACAGACGAAACGAGTCTACGAAAAAACTTTTATACAATGACGTTATCATTACGAAGAAAACGTATAATTGCAAAACTAAACAGAATGGAAAACCCACTAGTTGAATAATAAATGAACATTAAAATTGTTTAGATCCCGAGTCAGAACCTTAGAGCTTCACAAACGACCCAAAATCGATTATACTTCAGAATTAACTCCTACTCAAAATTTCCTTATTTTAAGTTTAATAGTTTAAATTTGAACATAATTTATATCATCGAATATATATGAATGTTTAATAATGTATTTAAAATAGTAACATAATAAACATATTTATTATATTCTGTATATTAACGGCAGCGGTAAACAAAGAAGCGAAATATATTTTAAATATTAAGATAACAAAGAGAATCGGCTGTTGTTATACAAAATTCTCTACATTTTTCATATATTATAAAGAGATAACTAATAAACACATTTACGTGATAAAGTGTACGAATTTATTTATTCGAAGAAAAAACGGTAAATACAAATATTCAATTAGTATTATACTAATCACAACAGCAAATACTTCATTTTAATTATTCTAAAAAAACATATGAAATGTTCTTACCTTTTCCAACTACAATTATTTACATTGATTCTTAAAACTGATCTTAACTTCGCAGCCTGCATTTTTTTTACCTGTAACTCACTTTAATTTAATGCAATTATCATAAGGTACAACAATAAACTGTAGATTATAAAAACAACATTACATATCTTAATGTTGTCAATTGAAATTTATATTTATAAATTGCTCGTTGCAGTGATGCAGCTTTTCAACGAGTAGTGTTATGATCGTTTGATGACTCTGTCACTGGCACTACTGTAAACGCGCTTAAATACAACCGGAGTAAGTGTGTAGTGAACCCAAGACTAAAACCGATTGGTTTACATTTCTAATCAACACTCGAAACTTTCTTATTTTGCATTTACCACATAAAAATGTACAGCTTCAAATTACTTCGTAGCAAAAAATATATTTGAATATTTAAATCCTAATGTAATAAATCGTTTTAACGCAAAACGTTTCGACAAAACAAACCTACAGTACAATAC
>DWHS01000245.1:0-10003 GCA_018247935.1 Trogonoptera brookiana
CGCGTCCGAAATGGGTGTGTCGACGTGCGGGACGTCGATGTCGGTTGGGTTGTGTGGTTGTGATGGTGTTGGTGTTGGTGTTGTAGTGGTGCGGATATATATATTTTTTTTTAGGCGTTTAAAGATAACAGAGTCGAGTTCACTGTCCGGGTGAAGCATCACGAGGAGAGTCCTTCCGGACGTGTGTACTTTATGAATGAACCTAAGGTAAATAAACCAAATAAAAATAAACTCATTGCCACCAGTAAAATAACTGGATTAACAAGACTTAACATTTTAGGTTTCAAGACGAGCACAATGTGGTGTAGAATTGAGATATTAATGTGGATTGTGATGTAATACCTATTGAAGTTTAAACGTTTTATAAGGAAATAATGTTTTAACAGGTTGCCAAAGGAGAACAGTCTCAGACACCGGCTTGCGTATTGGACGTGGAATTGCCAGAAAGGATCGCGCCAAGAGCGGCCAAGAGCCAAATAGACTACCTTAACTTGGACCAATCCGGTGAGTATGACTTTCTTTGTTAAGTTGTTGTGGAATTTGGTAGTTATACCAACCAAAGTTGGAGGCAAATATTTGAACTAGCATGCTGAAACACCTACAGCCTCACTGTATCTTAGTCATGTAAATTAACATTAAGTTAATATTTTCAAAGTTCATTTTATGTTTTTTGAGACCTTAATAGACATGAAAAACATGAAATGAACTTCAACGAAATAGTCAATAAAGGAAAATTATTGCGGATAAACTCTCTACCTTGACTAGCAACAAAATCTAGATCAAAATCCGTGCATACATACACATTATCATGTAAACAGGGCCTATAATAAAATATATTAACACTTTTTTACATTTCCTAATTTAAATATAAAGACTGATAGCGTGTTAGTGCATACTATCAATACTTTAAATAATAAATGGTTTATTTAATTTATAATTTTCAATATTCTTATATTGCTTTTAGGTAGCTGTAACGGATGCTTTCAAGACCACCGTTAACTACCATTTCTGTTGTGATTATCTCAAGACGGTTCTTACTTGCCCTTCATTTTTATATTACATTTGTTTACAGGCTTTGATGCCCTTAAAGACGAATTAAGTTTCCACTGGGGCGACCATAATAATAGTTTGGGACCTGCATCGTTGCCTCATCAAGACCCGCAAGTCAATGGACATGTGAGAAATAATCTATTTTTTTTATTTAATTAAAGTCATATTAAGAATGTTCAATAAACAACGCATCTATCAAAAAAACCTATATAAAAAAAGTATATTGTAAAAATATTAATTAAAAATATGTGTTTTTCTCAGGATAAAATAATTACTAACGGCGATGTGAAATATCCTTCAAAAGATACGGAAGACAAAAGCCCTAAACCACAAGGTAATAAATAATAATAGAGTTAAATTGATATGATTTATAATCAAATCGAGATTTATTTTACTAATGATATTATTAAAACAATTTCAGTTAATGGAGGCACGTTACATGTGGACTCAAAAAGTACAAAGGCAACCTTCGATTCAGACGAAGACAAAACTCCTATGAACACTCTGGAAAAAGGAAAGAAGAAACCAGAAGGCGGTTCTTTCTTTGGAGGTATTGCTGATAAAGTGAAAAACGTGTTTGGGCATAGTGACGAGAAAGATGAGGACGAAAAAGAATCTTCACCCAAACCTCAACCGCAGCCAAAGCCACGTGAATCGAAAGAAAAAGATAAAACCCCACCGAAACCGGCCCCTAGACTTATCACAGAAGATTTGTTAGAGAAAGTTGATGACATGTTTAAGGATATCAAGAATAAACCTCATATTAGAGATGAGGATGAATTAGACAGCCAAGTTTATTCTACAAAATTAATAGTAGATGAGGAAAGCGATAGGCCTTCTGGTCTACACGATATAACAGAAGAAGTGTATCAGCAATATGAAAATATGCAACCAGTCGAGACACCCCTACGTTGCAAAACATCCGACCCATTCCAATTTTACACAGGTTGCTGCGAGGGAAAGTATAAGAAAGGACAAAAACATCGACATGACGAAACTTCTAATTTAATAGATAGAGTAGAACAAATAAACTTTACAGCACATGAAAAACTCGATGAGGTCTCCGACAAAGTACAAAATGACATAAATGATGGGTTAAATAACATAAAAGACGAAAAGGATGATATAAAACATAAATCTAATGAAGTGGTAGAAGATTTCATCATCAAAACAGATATTTTAAAGAAAGGGTTGAAAGACAAAGAAGATGAATGGACGTCATCATTTGAAGAAAAGACAAAGGAATCAGAAAATGCTCTGACTATTCAATTAAATAAATTAAATGAAGATTTTAACGAAAAGAAAAACCAAATACAGTCAAGTGTAGAAACTGAAATTGAAAATTCAAAGTCTTCCGCTAAGGATACTCTTAGTCAATTAGCTGAAACTACTAATCTCGCCAAAAGTAAATTAGAAACTAAAGCCAACGAACTTGATTTTGCTGCTAGAGAAAGAGCAGAACAATTAAGACTCAGGGGGCTGGATGAAACAGAGAGTTTCAAAACAAACGTTTCAAGTGCAGTAGATGAGGCCAGTCAGAAGACAAAAGATGTTGTAAATAGTATACACGAAGACTTGAATCACAAAGCACAAGACATTAAAAATGATTCGCAAGCTAAAGTTGACAACGTGAAAGAGATAACGAATCAGAAACTTAATGACCTCAGTGACACAATTAATAACGCCAAAGATAAAAATCAAAAGGCCGTTGCTGATATAAAATCTAAAGCCAACGAGAAGAAAGATCACATTGAAAATGAAGTTAAAAAGAAAAAAAAAGAAGGTAAAAACTTCTTTACAGGTTTAGTACACAATATTTTTGGTGAGAAAGATAAAATTGAAAACGAAATAAAAGAAACAGTCTCTGAAACGAAAGAACATGCAGACCAAATGGTCAAACAAGCATCAGATAAGAAAGAGGAAATCAGCGACAAATTGACGGAGAGTAAAGAATCTGCTCAAAAAATAGCACAGGAACAAAAAGACAAGCTTAATGAAAAAATATCTGAAACAAAGGAATCTGCCAATGAACTAATACAAAAAGCATCTTCGAAAAAAGATGAAATCGAAGAAAATTTTACTAAAAAGAAAGTACAGATAAATGAAAATGTTGATAATATAGTGCAAATGGCGCAAGACAAAAAGGCTCAAGTAGAAGAAAAGATCAAAAACAAAAAAGATGAAACAGAAAAAGCTGTCATCGATAAAAGAGAACAAGTGCAGCAAGCTGTTAATGATAAAAAATATGAAATAGAAGAAGAATTTGAAGATAAATTAAACAACTTGAGGCACACAAAGGATGAAGTACAGAGCGAAGCGCAAACTCAATTGGAAAGAATATGGCAAGAAGCAATCCAAACTACTGAAGAAATCAAAAAGTCCGGTGAAAAACTAGCTAATGTAACAGCTAGCAAAAAATCAGACATACAAAATAATATGTCAGATAAAATTAGTCAATTACAAGAGATGGGCGAAGAAGAGTTCTTTATAGTACAAAACTCAGCCAGCGATAAATTAAACGACTTTCAAGAAGCCTCAAAGCAAACATTCAACAACGTTCAAGAATCGACCTTGAGTGCTTTTGATAAAGTCGAAAGTGCAGCTAAGGATAAAACTGAAGTTGCTAAAGAATCTTGGGACGACCTCCAGAGTTCAACTAAAGACACATACGCTGACATGAAAGATGATATCACCAGTTTGGAAAACTCTGCTCAGGACACGTTACATAGCTTTCAGAGTTCCGCCGGAAACACCTTCGACAGCTTAGACGAGTCGGTAAAGGAATATGCTAGTGGTGCTCAAAATACAATTCAGAAAGTCGAAACTAATTCCAAAGAGCTATTCGGTGACGCGAAACATACTTTTGAAGGCTTCCAAATATCAGCTGATAATAAGTTAGAGGATATTAAGGCGTCCGCCGGAGAGAATATAGAAGAAGCCGGTGCTAGATTGGAGGAAACTAAGCAGGCTGTGAACGATAACTTAAAAGGTGCTGAAGAGAGTATTATAAACACTGTATCGAGTGGAGCTGATAAAGTGGCAAGCGGGTTTGACGCTCTGGGGAGCTATGCTTTAGGAGCTTTTGACCAAGGTATTGAATATTGATATTTACGAATAACAAACGGGTCACCTGATTTTAGGTGCTCCCTGTAATATTTCAAACCAAAATGTATATATTTTTTTAAGTAAGTTTTAGTACGAACGTCTGCACAGCTCCACAACGCAATAAATAAACATAAATATTAATGTTTCAGGTGTAAAGAAAGACTCTTCTACGAAACTGCTTGAGTCCGAAAAGGCACAATCATCTCCCCACAAGAAAAGTTCAGGGTACGTCATTGAAATTTTATAATAAATAAATGAAAAACATCCTCGATTGATCGATTAAATTTAAACGACAACGTATTGGTTAGAAGTTTAAAACATCGGTTAGTTGAGGAATTTTTTTAACGGAATGTAAAAATGTAAATAACCGTTCACTATCGTACCGCACTTAACTAATTCACGAATGCATATGCATTTTATTAAGAAACGGTCACGAAACAATACACTTGCAATTTAATAAAATATCTACCAGGAAATCCTTTTCAAAAAAAATCTTTAAAAAATATAATTAATAATTATAATAACTATTACAATATTTTTTTTCTGTAATGCCAATTTAAAAAGATGAGAATGAACATGTAATAAAATTTAGTCGTAGCAGGTCACTATTGTAAATAATTAAATATTTAAAATTTTATTATTTTATAATGTTGCATATAGATAGATACATATAACATATATATTTGAAAGGACACTTGACTATTAACACACTTTATATTCACATTGCCTGCGTCTAACTCCACTTGCACCAAATTACAGAATACCGAAGCTCAAGAGGAAGAAATAAATCGCAGCGAACGAAGCACGAACGCAGAACGATGTATGATACATAGCTTAGTTTTATTATTTATTGATGTTCTAATCGGTAATGCGGCAAAACAATAGTTTCGATTAATTTTATAATCGATTGCTATATTGTAAAAAAAAAATGTTTTATGCTAATCTGTGGTGCTGCTAAGGCATTTCGATTTCGATTATTTTTAATCTACGGAATTTATCAGCTGTTTAATTATTTGAGCAGTATATCGAAATGGTCGTTTTGTATCAAGCATTATAGAATCAACTTTCCAGTGAAATTATTTTTGGAAATAGCTTTATAATCGTCGTATTTATTTCGGATTGCATGTTTTATTTTAAAATCAATTAAATCATGTACATAAGAGTACAAAGTTCTGTCTACCGCAACGTAATTTTATCTAACTAGAGTAAATTTATCTAAAGTTCTACTGGCTTAAAACATTTAATGAAACTTTTTATTAAATGTGTATAAAAAAGTTAAATAATGTTCGCTAAAGATATAATCTTAGACAGAGGATTCGTCGTTCGTAAATTATATTATAACTTATTTAGAGTTATTAATTTAAAGAGTCGCGTTTTTTCTAATAATTTAAATGTTTTATAGTTTATATAAATAATTTAAATAAAGTTAAATTATGTCTATAATCTTGCCTCCGGATCTATATTATTTTTATTTTGTTACTAAATATTTTTAATCTTAAAGCGCTTTCGCTGCGTAGTCCGTATTATGTTGCGTAATTTATTTTATTTTAACTGTGTTTTTTTTTATTAAAGTTTACATTGCTTTATATAGTACAAAAAATAGTATTTTCTATTAAAGATGGTTTCTTGAAAGTAGTGTTAGGGAAAAATATTAAATAATCCATTAAATTAAATGTTCCATTGTTTAAGGTGATTGCCTAAGCTATAAGGTTATCTTTAATAGAATTTACTATTCGTCTGAAACAAAAAAAAAATATTTTTAGCGCATTTAACTATAAAAATATTTAAATAAGATCATTGGAAATCAATATTGAGATAAAGTTCAAATTTTGACACATGCTTTCTTTGATAGTTTCAGATGTTTTTTTTTTTGCTACTTTGTGGCAAACAACTACAGATAAAACATTCTTAATATTATTCGCCTAATTTTAATACAAATAGATCTGCTAGGTTATTTATTTTTTATTTACACTTATGTGACATTTTATTAAAACAGTCGGTGTTTTTTAGTGACTACATTCAAGTTTCTTTTTATAAAACAGCCATATTGCATTGTAGTAATAAAATTATTACAATTTTAAAATTTCATTCTGATATATTATCTGTGAATTGTAATGTATGGTAATGTTAAAAATTCTAAAGGTCGATAAGATTAGTGACCACGCATGCTTCGCTTGCGCTGGAAAAATATGTAAGATGTTAAATATAAGATATTATATGAAATTGTTTCTCGATCAAACCTTTGTTTTCTTTTTTATTCCAACAGCATTTTTTACAACATTTTAACATAGTTTTTTTTGGTTTAGTGGAAATAATTATTAACTTTATTAATAGAAATTTGTGTTAATATTAGTTCGATCAATCTATTACAATTATGTAGACCAAAACTGAAGACATATATATTTTTTTTAAACCGAACTTTAGTTGATATATAAAGCTTCATTCCCACTATGCACAAGGCAAGGTCACGCATCACACAAAAACGCATTTTAAGCACCATGAGCTTTCAGGTAAGATAATTTGCATCTACATTTTTATGTTACATCGCAATTTTTTTTCGCCGCATAGATATGGCATGGTATCAATATGCTGAGGTTGAATATTGCATAGGTATGAAATATTATTGTAACTGTCTAAATGTGCTTAATTTTTTTCTGAAATTTGTTATTGTAGACATTTTTTTTTACGAAACGACCTACACGAACAGGACGTTGATCTGACGGTAAATTATAGACCTGCGTATAACAATGTAGCGCTAATGTAATCCCATTTTCCCGGTAATTTTACTAGCTCCAGCTCCCTACTATCCGAAACATAGTAATGCTTAAACACTACTGTTTGACGAAGCCAATTTTTTAACCTTAGCTGTATGTAATAACTATTTTACCTTTTCCATTGCATTTAAAAGTGATGTTAATATTATGTTACAGGTTCTTCTCGAGACTGCGGCGGAGTGAAAAATGAAGAACCATTAACAACGTTGTGTTGCTTCAAATGTTATAGACGACAGCAAATTTTTCAAAATATAGTCAACGTAGCGATGTTAGTGAATTAAAAATTTGCGATAACGATTATCCTCAACTTTGGCCGACAACATACAAATTGTAACATTCCGCAAATTTTTGGCAAATGTAGATGATACAAATAAAAAGTGCTAAAGCGTTAACCTTATATATAATATTCATTTGCGAAATTTTAGTATAAAAAGATTGAATTGATATAAAACCATAGGTAATTTCGAAGTTTTAAAAACTTAAAAGAGTCGTGTTTAGATATCGTAGAAACATGTTTTATTATAAAAGTAATAAAGATTTAGACAAACCTTGAAATTACATAAAAACCTGCTCATTCCTACTGTGTGCTAACTTTCACGAACATTTATATTTTTTAACTTAACTATATAGATTCTTAGTTGGAGGTGCAAATGTTGTACTAAGATCAATTAATTAATTTTTATTACTAACATTGAATGTTCTTTAATAATTAAGTTTAAAACTTAGAATCATTAACTAATTTATTACCACCGTTTGTATATCTCAATGAGAATGATTATTACATATGTTAAATAAATTGAAAATTAAATAAAAAAAACAATATGGCAAAATTTTACATATAAATAAATGCAGAAAATCAATATTTAATGTAAAATGACATTTATCAACATTTTACTTTGATTTCTTAACGGAATTGATCAATGTTGGATTATGCATAGTAAACATATTCTTTTTTTACCAAAGCGACGAGACCTATAGAAAGTTTACTTGAATAGTATACTTCCATATTGATATGGTGCAAGTTAGGATGGTATACACTGCACCTCTTTGTACTCGTCGCTTTGTGACACAATATGTGAAGTCCTGTAAATATGATTTTACATGTCAATTTTAGGAAAGTAAAATGGTGCGATATAAAGTTATTTTCTATTACGGAAATAAAGTTTATATTGAAAAAAAGAGAATCCATGTCAAATGACGCTTTAAATTACGTTTTATTTAACTGCTGCACGTTTGCGGGTATGATGCGCATTTTATCATGGACGAATAAAATTGGCTACGCATCCGATCTTCCCGCATCTTTTTTTTATCTACAACGGACTAAAACTAGTCTTCAATTTAACAAATGGCAATTCTGTTATGACGGCAGATTTAAAATTTGTCGGTGATAGCTAACCGGGCGGACTCAAAATTCACCACGTGGATCCAGAATTGAACCAAATACTTCCGACAACGGGCTAGCCACGGTGGCAGTTAACTGAAATTAGACTAAATGTTACAACTGTAACTGTGGGTTTTACGTGTACTCCATAGCACCTTTTTAATATAACTAAATAATCCTAATTGCACCAAAAGCCGTATAATAAGCTCTTTTTGTATTCTTTATATTCAAATACTTATAAATGTTTTTTTTTAGATAACTAAGTAGACTAATGTGTTAAGATTTAGTGATTTATATTTTTTTTATCTGTAAATTATCAAAGTACAGTCTTTATTTGTTCCAATCTCAATCTATATGTTTGTGTGCAGTCGTATAAAAACAACCATGTATTTTTCTTGAGGAGGGTAGTTATTTTTATTTTTAACTAGTTCCCACTTGAAGAAGGCGTCCCGCCACAAAATCTCCAGGAACTTCCAGGATAAAGTCTTGCCGCCAGCCGTGCATAAGGATTTTGTACAATTTATATTAAACGCGTTATACATGTTTATTAAAACTTTATTTACATTCAAATTCTGAGAGTACTGTGATGCCAAATATATATATTGAAGTTTTTGTGTATAGTTGAATATAAACTTTTGTTAATTTATTAATAGAGTCTATCTTCACCCTATTTATTGCTTTTTAGTAATAAATGATAATTGCGAGTATGCTACTTGAGTTTATTTTACCCAATGCCAAATGTACCATCTACCTTCAACGGCGTCCTGGACGGACAGAAAAAATATAAAATATTTTATTTAATAATTCATGGTACACAACATTGCGCTCGTCGCTTTAAAGACATTAAATATTAAGTCTCATTACCCCAGTAATTTCACTAGCTACAACTCCCTTCAAACCAGAACACAGTAATTTGGCGGCAGAAGTAGGAACTGCGGTGGTACCTATCTCGACGGTTTCCGGCAACAGAGACCTACCAACAAGGAGTTACCATAGTATATGATGAATATATTATAATATATTCATCATATACTATGCTGCGCCACCACACGGCTAATATATTAGCCGTGTGGTGGCGGCATTAGAATACAGTCCACCACCCCCTCTCTTCCCGTGGATGTCGTAAGAGGCGACTAAGGGATATAAACCGGAAGACGGGCAGCAGCGTCTTCCGAAGGTATTATGGACCCAACACTGCGCTCGCCAACCCGCTTGCCAAGCGTGGCGTAGTACTGGCAACATCCCCCCTTATGAATACGCACAGAAAAACCCGGCCCCGAGTCCCCGGCAGCCCTACTATTCCTGGTTACGGTAGCGACCATGGTAACGGTGAGGCTAGGGGTGCTAAGAATCACCGGCAGACGCAGGGCTACCAAAACAACCGACCACTGGCCCTGGTAACACACAACGTACGCACTTTGAGGACAGACGAGAAGATTATCGAGCTGGAAGAAGAGCTGAGTAGATTACGCTGGGATATTTTGGGATTATCTGAAGTCCGTAGAGAGGGAGAGGACACGATAATCCTGAAATCTGGTAACCTACTTTTCTACCGGGAGGGCGACCAACAGTCCCAAGGTGGTGTAGGGTTTCTCGTCCACAAGTCCCTCATTAACAACATCATTACCATCGAAAGTGTTTCGAGCAGGGTGGTATATCTAACACTCAGAATATCAAAGAGATATTCGTTGAA
>DWHS01000246.1:0-10000 GCA_018247935.1 Trogonoptera brookiana
TATATATATATATTGTGACATATCCCGTTTAGGTGTCCGCAAAAAAAATCCACACCGTCCAAAAGGTGGATATCAGTGAATTACTCAATAAATATGATACTAGCTTATCCTAAGACTTTATTCCATGTACTGCACTAACAGATGTTAAGAGTAGTAATCATCGCCAAATTGGGAATACTTGTGTTCAGCTATCGACTTCAATATGGTAAAGTAATGATGGTAAACAACCTTTTGATCACACTAAAAAATTCAATCGGTAGTAATATAATAATTAGCGAGTTAACATGTTTAAAGAAAAAAAAATGCTTATTGCCCTAAGACATGTCTCGCTACTATAGAAATTTTATAAGCTGTATCGCCCTTCAAAACGGAGCTCAATAAAATCTACACTTGGTAACCGGAAGTACTGCATTTTTGTTATCTACCTAGGTAGTTAAATAAGTATTTATCTAGATTTAATATTAAGCAATAATTGTGATGATAGAATCATTAAATAATTTCAGGATGGCGAGAGATTATTTTTGGGCGCCCCCGGCAGCTTCTATTGGCAAGGTGAGGATAAACAGAACATATATAAAATACTTTAAAAGAAACAAACAGACTGAACGTCGGTTGCCAAAACTTCGCCTGGCTTGATTGTTTAATATCTTCAATTGCTTAGTCACTTCTTTCTTATGAAACTTGGCTTTGTTTCTTTTAAAGTTCAGTTGCTTTATGATTCTTGAACAATTTTAATGATTTAAAAATCACACTTGATGATTTCTATGCATTTTTAAGTATAACTTTCCGTCTATATCGCACCGGCAATTTTTTACGCTGAACTCTTAATACTAGATATTTCGGCGCGAGTTTTGTCATAGTTGCTACGCAGTCGATATAAACCCAAAAGTTATACTTAAAAGAAAAAGTGTTTTAGTATATATAAGTGAATGTGTAAAATTGAATTTGTAATACCAATCCACAGGGCAACCAATATCAATTCACACTAGCGCAAGGTTCCACTACTATATGCCGACGGAAGGTAAACAAAGTCCTAGATGAATCGATCACGTAACCTATTTAACTTAAATAACATAGAGCGAGGCTTCCGTTCGCCTAATCCCATGAAAATAGAAACATTCGCAGATTTTTCAGCTGTAATTTCGAGTGTCACGGGTGATAATAGACTCTTGGTTTGGTTTTGAACTAATATAACATCATAAAATCATTAATAAACCCTTGAAACAAAATGCAGAAGGATTCATGAATTAATAGTTGCCTTGAATAAAACAAAATTTTGAATCATAAAAAAATCAAAGAAAAAAGTTTTAAAATAAACTTCATCATAACTTAGGTTTACTTTGGGATGCTTACAACTTTATATGATATTTAAGAATAGAGTTGAGAGGGAATTTAAACAACATAACACATAAACTAAAACTAGAGTCTTCAAATCCATAATGACTCGAAATTTAAGAGAATCTGTACATAGACACTCATCCGAACTCATCCATCATTGGCGTGACGCGCCTAAATATCGCTTACAACTAACGTGAAAAGACGCCGATGTCATTACCTGTCGCCCACCCATTCGCCCCATGTGCCCCGTATGCCCCATACAACATGTAGATGGATGTTATGCGGTATAGATGCACGAACTCTCATCATAATCCAGCCCCACCCATGTCATGATTGTGCTAACTTAATGTCTAAATATACAAACTATTGAGACCAAGACTTTTGACTGTGGTCTCCGTGTATCTTACAAAACCTTAAACTACGCTTACAAAAGGCTTCTACGGTGAATAATATTCAGTGCTGCCGAAAGAATAAATCCGTTTATTTATAATTCAGCCCGACTTGTTTCTGAGGGGTGGTACAAAATCCAAAATAGAAAGCTTTCGGTGTTCATTAACTGCTAACGAACTTTTGAAATGATCGCGAGAGCTTTGAACTTCGTTTGGTTTCATCTAACGATTAATTATAATTAATGTTACTATTTTTGGTTGTGTTCCTCCTTTCGGCATCAGCTCAAACAGTTGTTGGAGGATATTACATTAATCGATAGGATAATCAATTGTTTGTGATGTCTTATAATTCAGTGAGGTCTCGCCAACGTTAATTTTGAGATCTCTCAAAATCTTCGATCCATATCTACAAGCTACACATGATGGTTATATTGGTTATTTATCGCTTCATTTAAACGGGATCCATGCTTTGAACTAATTCCTTGATAAAAAAAATATATTGCTTAAACTTTGTAACAAAGGATTTGGTTTAAATAACATATAAAACGCTATCCGTTTGAACTTAAAGTCAGGAGGGCAAGTAATATTTGAGTGATTATAAGAAATTTGTAAATCAATATTATTATACTTGGTTATATTTGGTAATTTATCTTAATTCATAATAATGGTTGGTGCTTAAATATGAACTCTGTAAAAAGTGTATATACGTAGATGACGGGTATTTATCAATTGTTATAATCTATGTAGGGTTATGTTTTTGGGTGCTATAAAAGAATTACGACTACTATAAACAATAGCAATAGAGGTTGTTTTAGAAATGTAAAAATAAATGTGCTGTTCTATAGTTTTAAAAGTAAACTCAAATATAAAGACAATACATCTTAAAAAGATATAATGTGTGGCAAAAAATTCCCAAAATATACTCCACGGTATCTTCTGTTCAGGTCAACTCAAAATTCATATGACGAATGGAAAGAGAAGTCTCATCTCTACTCCCGAAGCTAGTTCTAAATACGACGACTCGTACATGGGATATTCAGTGACCGTTGGAGATTTCGCTGCCCAGGGTGAACAGGGCGTTGCTGTGGGTGTACCGAGGGGAGCAGACTTGAAAGGATTGGTTAGTAATTTAAGCATGGTGCCAAATAGCTACTTAAAACCGTAATAATCTATGTTGTATAAACTGTTATTTACTAAGTATTATATATTTTTTAATGTGACTAAATGTTTAGACGGAACGATTCTTTCACCGCTTGATCCTTCTCATAGCTTTGAGATTAAAAAAACTCTATTGTTTGGCGAAAGTAATACGATACGTGTCCGGACATTTTCCGATGAGACGAACCTCCAACCAGTTTTCATGACGCAAATAAGTCATTTCAAATTTGTCAACTACGAAATCTGTTTATTTAGGTTGTCCTCTACACTTGGGACTTGATGAATATCAAGAACATCAGCGGTTCACAAATCGGCGCGTACTTCGGCTACAGTCTTGCCTCCGGTGATATCGATGGGGACGGCACTGACGATGTCATCGTCGGCGCTCCTATGTTCACTAAGCCCAAGAGCAATGGATACGAACACGGCAGAATCTATGTCATCTATCAAGGAAAAGATAGGGTAAGTAGAATCATACTATGTGCACAATGTAGATATTACTTATTAAACTGATAATATCGTAACATTTGCTAACTTTTCATCATTTACATCATCAATCAATAGACGTCTTCTGTTGGACAAAGGCTTCTCTAAAAGTTTCCACACCGATCTGTCATGTGCTGACCGCATTCACTTAACCTTGTTAGATATTTTTATTACTATAGTCAAAAATATAGATTATGATAATAATTACAACTTACAACATAAAAAAAAACATTCATACAGTATTATCAAAAAGATAAATTTAGATTATTCTTAAAACTATGGTAGGTTAAGAGTAAAGAGAAAAATCTCAAATTTCATAAAATTCCTTTCAGTCCTTCTCAAAGAACCACGCGCGCACTGGAGAAATTTCTAGAGGCAGATTTGGGCTAGCCGTCACATCCTTGGGAGATATCAACTACGACGGCTTCGGAGGTATGTTTCTATTAAAATAAAAAGCTATCCTCTTTATGTTAAAATTTTAAAACAAACTGAACAAAAATCTTCCTCTTATTTTACCCTGAATAATGAATTATAAAAAATTATTAGTATGGCATTGGATAACCGTCGGAGAAACTCCCGTCTACTTTCCCACTGGTCTTGAGAATCTTATTTCCATTACATATCTATAGACATCAATTTACCTTAAATTACATATTTGCAAACCAATCCACAAATCCTCGATCAATATTAATACTCCTTGACATTAAAAATCTGTGGATTTGTTACATATAAAATGAGGGCGTCATTATAGATTTTTATAGTTCAATATAATAATAAATAAATTTATTTCATTATATTCCAGATATCGCTGTGGGAGCACCTTACGGTGGTGACAACGGCAATGGTGTTGTTTATATCTACCACGGAGGTGAAAATGGTATTGCAGAGAAATACTCTCAAGCCATAACCGCAGAGGAGATTAACCCTTCACTCAGCACATTCGGGTTCTCCCTGTCCGGTGGAGTTGACTTGGACGACAATCATTACACGGACTTAGCTGTTGGCGCATATAAATCTGACAGCGTTGTCTTTCTAAAGTAAGTCTGCAAAATTCAGTAAAGTAAAATAGACGTACATAATGTATTTTCCATAAATTTGATCTTACTACCTTTGGTTGCAATTTTATGCAAATTTTCAAAAGCATAAAGTTTAATCAATAATAGGAATTTTCTCCAGCATGCTTGAACTATATTTCTGGTTGCTCTTATATTAATCATTATTATCATCAGATGATTTCCCATCATCAGGGCCCCCGCGCATCCAAATCCGCGGGCTAATAATATAATTAATCTACTGTTAAACCCTGGGTATATAGGTTTTTAAAACAAAGTTAAAGTCTCGATTCTGCTAAGTGATGTAGCGTATTCTATTGGATACTTTAAGAAAAGGTTTTCGTTATTAACATTTGGATACTCTCAGGTCGCGGCCCGTGGTGAAAGTGATGGCGGCGGTAAAGTTCATGGAGGCTTCAAAGTTGATCTCGATGTCGGACAAGAACTGTCGTCTGGGCAACGGCAGCGAGGTCGCATGCGCACACCTCATGTACTGCCTCTCTTACGACGGCATCAACGTCGATCAGCAGATCGGTAAGTATCCCTGATATTAGATAATAGTCATCGTCATTATTTTTAAGACAATTATTATATAAAGAATCAGTTATTTATTTACAATTTTTATTATTGTCTTTTAAACACTGTTGTGTATAGCCAATAGACAGTTTGTGATAAAAGTCGGAATCGTGGAATCTAAATATTTAATAAACATTTAACCAGTTAAGTTTAATACTATTCTTCTTATGCTTTAAAAATGTTTTCTTTGTGTATGATAATAAATTTCTTTCTTATACTTTTGATCCATGATGCTATGTTATACCAAAATTCATTTCAATACTAGTTTATATAATTTGGAAGCGAATTTGCAATAATGTTAGCTCAGTTTGTCTGGTATACGCACTGTATACGTCTCATAGAATCGTAGGTTCGATCCCCACGAGCCTTGAGCGTCTGGTGAAGAAAAGCATCTTAAAGAAATCGATATGATTCAAGAACAATAGTTTCCTTTGAAATGTGACTTCCATCAAACCCTACTTGGTCAGCATGATGAATGAAAGTCTTTGACTCTCCTTTGAATGAGATGATCTCGAGTCCCAACGGTGGGAATATAAGTAGAGTTTTTTATTTATTGTTTATTTATATATGCGTAATATTTAATTTGTATTTCTATTCCAAGCGGAAGGATATATCTGCTACTTCGGTGAGTGGTGCATTTAGCGAACGCTTCTTGTACCTATCCGCAAAGTTGTTTTTGATGTTTAAGCAGTAATTTCATTATTAATAAGTTTTTTAAAAAGATCATTTTACACAACTTATACACCGGAATAAACTTTGTAATGATTTTTGTTGTAATCTTCGAAGATTTTCATTAATAGTTTCTAATTAACAATGTTTCAAGTATAAGAAGATATTACAATGAATTGTAAATTTTTGAAAAGAAATAATGAAATTATGTTTTGCGAATAGCATTAGATGTTAGCATTGCACCTACTACCTGTTTATAATTCAAATGTGTTAGAGAATCTCCTACAGACCGGAGCTTTTATGATTTCATGTATATACCATTAGACGAATTTTAGATATCTTAGAGAATAATAAAAAGTATGTTCTCTTATTTAGAAATTGTATTTGCAACCATAAATAAAAAATATCCTATCTAGGTTAGTATTCAATATAAATTGTAAATAAGATCAGTTCGAAGTAATAGTTTTTCAAATATATTTATACATTACATCTAACTTATAGATTTCGAAGTTACCATCGAGCTGGACTCGCGTCAGAAGACCAGCAAGAGAATGTTCGTATTCGACACCCGGCAGAGCATCTACACCGCACACATACTGCTCACGAAGGGTCAGGAGGAGTGTCGCGAAATGGTGGTCTATCTAGACGTACGTATTGGTTATTAAATTCTTTACTATATCCTAGATTTCACCATCAATAAAAATAATCTGGGTAATAGCCAATGATTTTGCTTCTGATCTGAATGAAAGGTCTTTAGATATTTTATTCGTCAAATTGATCAGATTTTGAACTATATAGAAATGGAAAAACAGCATAAATTCTTATCTATATCTTTTTATTAATAAATTTAGTTAAAGCTTGAATTTTTTAGTAACAATAATTGTACTTGTTTAATAAAAAAATAATGTTATATAAACTGGTTCTAATTCTCGGACGATATTCTCGGTCATTACAATTGATTATGAAACGATATCGCAGGAAGAGATCCGCGACAAGTTGAGCCCTATCGAAGTAAAGATGAGCTATGAGCTGGTGACGCAGTCGTCTGGCGAAGTGGTCCCGCCTGTATTAGACCGCACCAAGAGCATCGTACACACCGACTCCCTCAACATACAGAAGAACTGCGGTCCCGACAACATTTGCATACCCGACCTCAGCATGGCGGTCACCACGTGAGTTTCTGTTCACGAGATTTTTGGTATTTTATTCTTTTCTATTTGCACAGAGCTTTTCTTAAAGTAAGTATCACATTACAGACCGACGACGAGCTTCGTGCTGGGCACGGGCGAGAACCTGAATATCGACGTGAAGATCCACAACTACGCTGAGGACGCGTACGAGGCGGCGTACTACCTGCAGCTGCCCGCCGGAGTCAACTACACGAAGATGGAGCGCCTGGACCGCGAGAATGCGGACACGGCACCTGTTTATTGCACCCTGAAGGACAAGGCTGCCGGAAGAAGCGTGCTCAAGTGCGAACTGGGAAACCCCATGGCCAGTGATCAAAAGGTAAGCTGGCGACGCCTTTGTGTAATTTCTAATTATATATCTCTTGTATTCTGCTAAAAATCTTCAACGTTTTTATTAATATGCAAACTGTAGTCAAAATCTACTCCCACTTTTGGTAGATCTAACGTCTAAGTAAACTATTTCCTTGCACTATTAACTGTTTGCACTTACAGGTCAACTTCCGCGTGGTCCTCGAAGTAGACTCTCAGGTCACCGAACTTATATTCGACATGGAGGTGAACTCGACCAATCCGGAGCCGCAGGATTCCAGCAAGGACAACAAGGCGCATTTGGCAATCGGTGTTGTAATCAAAGCCGAACTCTCTATCACAGGGTGAGTTACACTTTGTGGCTTTTACATGTAACTACTAAAATTAGTCTTTCTTAAAAATCCAAAATTACTTACTAATCTTTTAATACACAGGACTGCTGATCCACCGGAGCTCCACTACAACGCGTCGATATACGAGGCCCAGAACCTCAAGAATGACTCCGGGCTCGGGCCCCAGATCATTTACAAATACAACATTAAAAACGAAGGTCCCTTCCCCGTGGACGAGGCGGAGATCTACATCATGTGGCCATACCAGACACTCACAGGTAACGTCACCTAGACTTTTCTAACCATCAATGAAGAGTTGAGATACAAGTTTAACAACCCCATGTCTCTTAGTGGTTTATTAACTAAATTTGAAGACTGAACTAAATTTGCTTGCCTCTAACAGTATGATGTCAGTTAAGAATCTTTACAGAACATCATATTATATTAATCTTCGTAGTAATGAACCCAATCGTGCCTATTCCTAGGTGAGAACCTGATGTACATGCTGGTGCAGCCGCAGTGGCTCGGCGACATGGTGTGCGACGTGGCGCGGCAGATCAACCCGGAGAACCTCTTCATCGCGAACCCTTACACCTTCATGCTTTCTAAAGAGAAAGAAGGTAAACCATTTACAATTCAATTCTATCATGATTTCTTAATACCTTTACCACCGTCAGTGAATACCTTTCGTGATTTGATTTTTTTTTTAATTTCCAGAATTTATTTGCCATTAAATATTACAATACTTAAAGCCAAAAAGGCAACAAAATGTAATATTTATTGTTCAAAGTAAAGTATAACATGTATTTATGGAAAGATGCATAATATTCTTAAAATTATTTTGACAAGACTAAGAACTTTGATTAGGAACTCAAAATCGATCCCAAAAAGTCTTTTAACCACGTGTTCGTGGCTAGAAGGTATATTTCAAAGTATAATACATAAAGAAAAACGGTTTTCAGGAATGTTAAGCAGCGGGATGTACGCAGCCGCCCAGCTCTCCGGAGGAAGCGGATACTACGGACAACGTAAGTGTAATTTCTACACGCTTAAATATTTTTTTTTGGTTCTCAAGAGGCATTTCCTTGCTGTGTATATCTAAATATAGTAATAGGATTATAAAACGAATTATAAAACTTCACTATTTTTTACAGAATACTGGGAGCAGCAAACATTTACGAATGGCAACACACAAACCGGTCAAGTCTCCGGTGGTATGTCAGGTGGAGGTCAAAACGCTGGTGGTCAGTTCGTAAGTGGTGGAGTTACAACTGGACATACCCAAGGTGGACAAGTTTTCACTAATTATGGTAATGGCCCAACAGTTCATAATGGCCAAGTTCACACCCAATATGGCGGCGGCCAAATGGTTAGTGGTGGCCAAGTCCACACCCAATATAGTGGTGGACAAACATCCAGTGGCCAATATGGTGGCGGACAAGCAGCTGGTGGTCAATATGGAGGTGGACAAGCTTTCGTTAATCACTTTGAAGCCGGTAGCGGCAGACAGATTAACACTGCTGCTACAGGAGGTAGTGGTAATGCTGGGGGTACTTACTTTTACAACAAAACGTGGACAAGTAACGACGAATTTGGAGAGGGTCTTACCGCTGAACAACAAGAACAGATACGAAAGGCTCTTATAGCGGCTGCCTCCAACCCGAACTATCAGGGATCAGTCGAGGGAAAGTTCTCTCAAAGCAGTTACAACCAGAACGGGGGCCAAGGTCAAGTTACATCCGGGGGCCGAGTCAACTATGGAAAAAGCCAGGGAACTTACACCCAGGAAAGCCACAATCAAGGTCAAATGCACGGAGGAAGCTTCGAAGGGGGGCAAAGCGGTTACGGGAGCCATGGATTCGTTCAAGGTCACACCACAGTCGACAACGGCGGCGCGTACGGGCAAGGTCAAGTGGTCAGGGTGAGGAATAAGACGGTGCTGTACGATGAGAATCATAACATCATATCGCAGTCCGAAACCAGCACCGAGTATGGATCATTGGGCCATGAAGGTGAAGCTGGCAGTTCTTTTAATACGTAAGTATCTTTATTTAGTAAGCATTATCATTATCTTTCGTCTCTACAATTTTCTTCGTGTTATTTACTGTTATTATAAAATAATGTTACAATTCCAAGCAAGAAAATATTCAGATGTAGTTAATAATAATTTATTCATTAGATCCTAACTATAATCAAACTGTATTCGCACATTTTTATATTGGTTATTCAATCCAAATTGTCGAAGGATGTATCTACTAGCATAGTGTAGTACTGCAAGCATCAATATCACTGTAGTATATTCTAAATATTTTTTCAGTTACGTGAACAGGCAAGCCGGCGGTCAGAACCGAGGTTCCGGGCAAAGCTTCGTCCATGGCTCGTGGGGAACCACCGAGACGGTGAACCCTGATATCATGAAAGCCGACTCCAGCAAGTTTAGAGGAGAGTCTAGTGTTACCGTCGTAGGCGACGAGGAGGATGAAATAGGAGGATTCGGCGCC